>JASAMZ010008182.1:0-52255 GCA_030248115.1 Linhomoeus sp. GSCO2_2 | reverse complement strand
CTTGGTCTTCACGTGGGCCAGCCCGGTGGCTGTGGGATGGGGACTCCCCGCTCTCCCTGGGGTGGGGTCGAACCCGGCTTCCCCATTGCCCACGACTTCCTCGTCCAGACGTCGCAGTGACAGAAATCGGTGACCAGTGGAACCAGGCTCCCAGTGGAATCCTTGGGTGGCCTTCTTCAGCCCCTGCTTGGCCTTGGAGTGGCTCTGGCAGTTGCTGATGTGGCCCAGCTTGGTCGACTGGTCGTCCACGTCCAGCAGCGTCTTCTTCTTGGCCCGTCGGCGCACACCACCGACCCTCCTGGCCTTCAGCACCATGGGTGGCGCGCCAGGGACCATCTGCAGCTGGTAGCAGTGACCGCGCACCTGGGGTTCCTCAGCGAGCAGGCTAGCCGCTCTTCCGCTTTCACCCTCCAGGCCGGTTTGCTCTGCAGTCTCTCCATGGGGGTCCGGCCTGCTTGTCCCAAGCCAGGGCTCCCCACTTGGCACCCGACTTCAGCCGTTGGGACCACCACACCCTTGTCAGCCGTTGGGGGGTCCGCCCTGGCTTGTCCAAAGCCAGGGTCTCCCTCCTGGTCACCAACCGACTCACAGTCATCCTCAGAGGGGGTTTCGCTGGGGCACCTTCCTCCCAGCAGGGTGCGCTGCCTCTGCAACGTATTCACCCTTCCCTGCCTCTCAGCTTCATCTCTGTCCATCAGCGCAGAAACCTCCTCCCAGGTGAACTCCCCTGGCGCCAGTGGAGGCTGCTCTGTCCTCTGCAGACCACTCTGCAGCTGCCCCACTTTCTCTTGCTTCACCTCCACAGGTGGGGGCTTCGTCGGACAGTTCCGCGCCACGTGGCCAAACTTGTGGCAGCTGAAGCATTCAGTCAAAGGGAAGCCTCGGGCGTCAGTGGGCCGCTGCTGCCCCCTGTTGCCACCAGTCTGGGCGTCACTGGGCTGCTGTCCGCCTCCTCGACCACCCTGGGCGCCTCCTTCGACCGACGTCTTCTTCTGACCAGATTGACCACTCTGCCCTCCCTTGGCAGGCTTCTCTGGGGCCTTGGCGTCCAGCACGTTGCGCACGTACTGACACAGGCCCTCCAGAGTCTTGGTCTCACTGACAGCATAGGCAGAAGCAGTCAGATCGTCTGGGAGACTTCTCAGCAACTAAAAGAAATTTTGAAATTTAGTTAGGCTGTTTGAAATTGTCGAAATTTGGGAATTTTAACAAAAACCTTGAAAATATCCCTAATTTCGCTAATTATATTCGCTGAAACTATTTGCTAAATACTTGGCAGACTATGCTCGATACATCGGTGCAAAGAAGTTTTGAAATTTAAGCTGCTTTAATTGTCGAAATTTGGGAATTTTGACAAAAACCTTGAAAATATCCCTAATTTCGTGAATTCCAAAATACGAAACTATGTCACAAATTCATCGCGTCTTATGCCCTTTCCATTTCAGCAAAAACTTTGCCGATACGACTTGTAAATAAGTGTGTCATTTTTGACATTTTCATATTTTAATTGTAAATATCTCGAAATAGCGAATTTAGCAACAGAAACGGACAACGGCGCGTTACTCAGCGCATTCGACTCCATCGGGTGGCACTAACCGTCATGTCTAGTTGTTCCGGACACACACACACACACACGGACACACACACAAACAGACAATAGCGTCCGTATATATACTCGCCGCCCTGGGGGGCGGCGAAAAAATGGACCCCACTTCGGGATACTGTAGCGCGCGATTTTGAAAGCTTATTTTAGTTTTGAACACTCAGATGGCGAGAGGAGTCCGCGGGCTACCCGACGATGTCTCAAACTCCACCCTACGACGTCAGATGAGCGAGTTATTAAGCCCGAAGCGAGCGTGACCCACGCACATACGCACGCACGTACGTACGTACGTACGTACCTACGTACGTACGCGTACGCACGCACGCCGAGCTCTTGATAGGGTTCGCTCGGCTGAGGCCGAGTGAGTTATTAAGCCCAACGCAAGCGTGACGAACGTACGAACGTACGTACGTACGTACGTACGTGCCGAGCTCTTGATAGGGTTCGCTCGGCTGAGGCCGTGCGAAAAAATCGGAATTTTGCGAGTTACTATACCAATCGTTTTGTGTAATAGTGGCTCAATATACGGCTCTATGCTTTGTTATCCTCTCTACTAATCGCGCGCTGTCTGTCAGTCTGTCTGTGTGTGTGTCTTTGAACACGATAACTCTCGACCGCGGCCGAGGATCCCAGACATCTATACATTTTCGGAACCGTCTTCGGACGGGGAACAACTTCTCCTGTGCGGCGTCTTCGGCCGCCGCCTAAATTCGGTCGAAATTCCGAAAATATCGTTTTTTGACACATTTTTGGCGCTAACTGCCGACTGCGGCGGCGGATCGCGACGAGCCGCGCATCTACGGAACCGCCGTTCGACGTTGCACCATCTGGCCAAGTTTGGTCTTTGGCCGCCGCTTAAATCGTCCGAAATTCGCGATATTCGGGCAAGTTTCGGCCGTTTTCGGAAGAACATTCTACGCAACAACGATTACGGTTCTGCCATAGGCGGCTTGCTTCGCTGTGAGACCCAACTTGCGCACCATTTTTCGGAACAGCTTTTCCAGTTCGGTGTGAGACCCAACTTGACAACAATATGCTTTACACACTGTCAAAGCACCGTCAACACGGGGTTTCGTCTTCTGACCAAGAACGGAGCACGAGTCACGGGCACAGGCGAAGCGCAAAACGTCGGTTTGTCAGCTGCCACTGTCACGGGCGGTCTCTTTGCTGATTACGGAGACAGGCGCAGTCGGCGCAAAGCGACATCGAGACCGCCGACCTCCAACCTTTGACAGAAGCTGCAGCGCGTCAGCTGCGCCACATCGGTCCTCTGAAGCTGCAGCGCGTCAGCTGCGCGACATCGGTCTCTGAAGCTGCAGCGCGTCAGCTGCGCGACATCGGTGTTTGAAGCTGCAGCGCGTCAGCTGCGCGAGATCGATCTCTGAAGCTGCAGCGCGTCAGCTGCGCGACATCGATCTCTGAAGCTGCAGGCTGCAGCACGTCAGCTGCGCGACATCGGTCTCTGAAGCTGCAGCACGTCAGCTGCGCGACATCGGTCTCTGAAGCTGCAGCACGTCAGCTGCGCGACATCGGTCTCTGAAGCGGCAGCGCATCAGCTGCGCGACATCGGTCTCTGAAGCTGCAGCACGTCAGCTGCGCGACATCGGTCTCTGAAGCTGCAGCACGTCAGCTGCGCGACATCGGTCTCTGAAGCTGCAGCACGTCAGCTGCGCGACATCGGTCTCTGAAGCGGCAGCGCATCAGCTGCGCGACATCGGTCTCTGAAGCTGCAATGCGTTATCGACGGGCTATAGACCCTAGTACTCCACTAAAAGTGTGGAGTATGTAGCGTTTGTGCGCGAAACGCAGAAACTTTTAGTCTACGGCGTTCGCGCGTGAAGCGGCCGATTTCCAAACGGTCTTTTGCGTTGGGTAGGCCTAGTAAGTGGGCAGGGTGGACACCAAGCGGGGTCACGCTGCGGGACCCCGTTGGCGGGAAATTCAAAAATTTAGATTTTCAAAGTACTGAAAATGGGGTACACAGGGTAGAACTCGAAAAAAGTTGCATATAATGTCGATAGTGCCGAGCACGCAAAAAAAGAATTGGATCGCTGCGGGGCCCATTTGGCGCCAAATTTAAAAAATTCGCGAATTTTGGCCCTATGTCAACTTTGACGGCCTGCTGTGCGAGCTAGGTAGCAGCTAGAGCGGCGAGACCACTCTTGTTGCTCCTTCCCAGATGTCCTCTATCGAATGAGCCATGAACGGAGAAAATCGGCCAAAACACAAAAAACTTTCTTACACTGCGACTTTTTTGACTCCGGGGTCGAAATTTGCGATTTTCGCGTTTCGGCGCCTAGAGCGCTCGAATCCGTCACCGAATCGTTCCAAAAGTAGTTTCAAACGATTCTACGTCTAAATCTGGTCTAGAAAAGTGTTTTGGAAAAATGTTCTGCGCTACAGTATCCCTGCCGCGTCCATTTGAATTTTGGGTGTCGGGTCGACTTTTGCGATATGATACTCGATTTCGGGGTTTTCGGGGGTGCTGATTCGAATTTCGCATCCGTTCAGTGTTTAGATGATGTTTGACCATACCTGTGACGAATTGGCATGATACCGTACTCCAAGTGTAGAATTTCAGTACCAGGAGTCCATAGGAAGTTAGGGTTGTTGTATGTCGATTCCGGGGTTTTTGGGGGCGCCAATTCCGAATTCGGCATTAGTTTTGCGCTCCAGTGTATCATGAGGCCAAAACAGCACAGGAGTCACTATGCGTAGGAGTTCAAATTTGTGGAGTATACTGCGTCCCCCGGACGACTTGCCTGGTTCTTTACTGCGAAAACGTAGCGCAATGCATCGGCGAAAACGAAAGTGCCCGGGGTTGCACCTGAATAGCAGCTTCACGGGATGGTCCCGTTCACAGTTTAATTCGGGTGTGCTTCCTCCACCTGTTTGTCCCGCCTAGGACGCCACGCATTTCTCGTCACGGTGCAAAGCTGCAAACGAAACAAGTGCACCTTTTGACGCGATCCGCCGTGGTTTCCTGATAGGCGACTCGATTTCTGCGACCAAACCAATTCGTGTAACAAAACCTTTGACATTTATCCACGAAGCGCAATCCAAGAAATTCGTGCCAAGTTTCACTCGTTTCCACCAGGTCTTGCAAAGGTGATACAAGATCGCACGAATAACTCTTGACAAGGTCAGAATTTAGCTAAGCTCAGTAGGAATGCAAGGCTCAACCTTTTAAACTAACAGCTTCGTTTCAGAGGCGGTGAAGAAA
The DNA here is from genome assembly GCA_030248115.1 of Linhomoeus sp. GSCO2_2. NCBI lineage: Eukaryota > Metazoa > Nematoda > Chromadorea > Monhysterida > Linhomoeidae > Linhomoeus > Linhomoeus sp. GSCO2_2. Next base: position 47,429 of record JASAMZ010008182.1, on the reverse strand, counting down.
TTGACACCTGAGCAATATGCAGAACTAAGGAGAAGAATAATAGAGTGAGTTTCAATTCTGTTGTTGCGCCTCGTTGCAGTTCACCGTGTTGCCTATTATATACCTAGGTACATAATGTCGCAACTCGCATCTGACAACGCAATCTTCCAGAATGCCCAAAGGTTACACTGCAGTAGATCGTCCATTTAATATCCCATTGACGAACGTTCCAGGCTTCAGCGTTCTATCAGCGTTCTAAGGGGGGGTCCGAGTTTTGACCGTCAAAAATTTTGACCGTCGAAAAAAATGGGCGTTTTTTATTTTGACTGTCAAAATTCGGGACTTTGGCCTCAGGCTGTTTTGACAGTCAAACTGTTTTGTCTGACAAAAAATTTTGCGACATTACCCGGTTTTGACTGTCAAACCAATTTTTTGTCAGACAAAATCTGAACTCGCGTCGCTACCCAAAATAGAGACCAAATGAGGGTAGAACAGTTGCATTCTCCTGAGAATTCGCAAGATTACATGCTGCAGTACAATTTTGCGACTAAATAACACAAAATACACCATTTGCGGAGTGGAAAACAGTAAACCCGCTTTGTACGTGTGGTTTAAAGACAAACTTTGTGTAAATCAAGCTGTAGATTTTACAAAAGCTTGTACAAATTTTGTCAGACAAAATTCTGACATAGATGCACTTTTGACGTTCAAAATAAGGCTACATTTTGACGGTCAATACAGACAGAACTGGGCAAATTTTGTTTTGACTGTCAAAATTTGACACTTTGGCCTCGGCCGGTTTTGACAGTCAAAAATTTTGACTGTCAAAATTTTGCTCCGAAACTGGGGAGGACCGCGTTCCATCAGCGTTCCAAAATTGGGAATAGTGGCGGAACGTTCGTCAATGGGATATGTCTACTGCACCTCACGATTCAGCACACCACGCATATTAGCCTCATAGAGCTTGCCGAGCGTCCGTCCAAACGTCTCCCCCGCCACCTTACGACGTGCACCTAGAGAGACGTGCGACGCGTCGTTTGAACACCCGTGACGCGTTCTTTTATGCAGTGTCACTGTGCGGTTTTCCAGATTGGTGCAACAAACAAGCACCCGGGAACTCGACATTTTCGAGACTTTTAGCACGCTTCCAAGATTCGCCACCTTACTCTACCTGACCAACTTCTCTTTCTGTTTCTCGGATTACTGTAACGTGCGAATTTCAAACTTTTTCGGCGTGCTCATCCTATCAAAGCTGTCCTACTTTCGTCCGGCATCTTGATATGACCGTCTTTCCATGACCGGCAACTTCAAAGTATTATGAGTGTGTGACATAGGTACAGTAACGTACGCACGCACGCCAAGCCTTCGAATGGTTGTAGGTACCTCTGACTACCCCAGCTGAGGCCAAAAACATGAAGACTCTTTGCAGGACTTCTCAGTTACTTAGTAGTACCGGATTTTTCCGCATATAAGCCTGTGATGCAACTAATCACCACTGTAGCTTGCATCCTAGTCAGCTTACGATCTCACGCTAAATCTTTCTCGCGCTGTTTCACTTTCCGCCTTCTACTTTGTTTGTCTGAGACCTATCGCTTGTAATCCTAACTTAACCCTTCCCACGCTAAGTCACCACCTTTACATTATGGGATCTCAGCTTCAAACCTATGTTGCTTAGTCGGCTTCCGCCCTAGTACAATTGTTTGTGTGAGAGCGCCGCTTGGGGTCGTACAATGGCACTATAAATATTCGGGTTTGGGACTTGTTTGTCGTCTGTAAAACGGTCGGTCTTGTAAAACAATCTGGTAATCTCGGGACTAAAGCTGGAACTCTGTGAGTCGACCTCACAAGCCCATCCACTTATAAGCCCATGGGCTTATACGTTGTTTTGACTGCCACACACAAGCCCATAGGCTTACACGTGGTGTTCAAACTTTGTCGGGAACGTAGCCTGCATTTATCTAATTTCGCTGCCCGTTAATGTTAAAACAGTAAGAAATGAACTACAAATGCCAGTAAAACTTCAATTAGCAGGCTAATTTAACTGCTCCTTAATGCAAAAGCCTTAATAATTCAATGCTGCTGCGTAATTCAAACTATTTACATAGTTGCTGTCATAGAACAGATGAAGATGCACTCTGAAAGTCGACTGCCACCTATTAGCCCTGGGCTTATATGCGGCGCCAGTTTTACTCTGACCCAAGTGCCAAGACCACGTATAAGCCCACGGGCTTATAGCGGAAAAATCCGGTACGCAAAGACTCGGTTCGGCTTATTTAATCTGGAACTTGTCACGCAGAACCTGTTTCCAGTTCGCCGAACGTTGTTGGCCAAAGATCGGGAATGGGGGCCCGGTTATACCAGTTGTTCTGCTTATTCACTTACCCGCTTACCAAGTCTTGATTAAGAAGGCAGAATTGGCATCCATTGGTGTCTTCCCGGCAGGATTTTCAAAAACTCACACGCATGATATGGAAATCTGCAGCAAACAGTCCTCGTCTACTACACGGTCGACTTCAGGGTTCTGGAGCCGACACGGGGACCGAATGAGGAGGAGCCTAAGAATTGCTTCTTCAGCCCCATGGCCTGTCGCTTGAAAAACGCTGGAGGATCATGATCGAACCGAGAAGTTGTGATGAACGAATAACTGCATGAACCAATTCTACCATTGGAACACTGGTGAAAGCGATATAAAACGTAGGGGTTAAGCAAAACGGGACTTGTTATATTTTGAGCTTGGTTACTTGTGTGGGCAAAGTGAAACTCTCCTGGCTTCCTCCAGAATGATTATTCCGTTGTCAGAGTACATCTTCCATTAGTAAACTCCACAACCTGCACCTGTCCCCTGCAACAGCTTTTGCTCACTACAGTATATTTTGAGGTATTCTGTTCGTCATATTGCATCAGCTAGTTTTGCTGCAGCCCAAACATATAGCTTCTGCACCAGCTTGTGCCACACCATACATATGGCTGTTCAATGAGACATTTCTCTTTGTCAGATTGAATCAGTAAGGTCTGTAACCTAAAGACGGCTTCTGCAACAGCTTTTGCAATATGTCTGTTCAATGCAACATTTCTCTTTGTCAGACTGCATCAGTAAGGTCTGTAACCTAAAGATGGGTTCTGCAACAACTTATGCAATACATATGTCTGTTCAGTCAGACATTTCTCTTTGTCTGATTAAAGATGGGTTCTGCAACAGCTTTTGCAATATGTCTGTTCAGACATTTCTCTTTGTCTGGTTAAAGATGGGTCCTGCAACAGCTTTTTGCAATATGTCTGTTTAGATATTTCTCTTTGTCTGATTAAAGATGGGTTCTGCAACAGCTTTTGCAATGTCTGTTCAGTCAGACATTTCTCTTTGTCTGGTTAAAGATGGGTTCTGCAACAGCTTTTGCAATATGTCTGTTTAGATATTTCTCTTTGTCTGATTAAAGATGGATTCTGCAACAGCTTTTGCAATGTCTGTTCAGTCAGACATTTCTCTTTGTCTGATTAAAGATGGGTTCTGCAACAGCTTTTGCAATGTCTGTTCAGTCAGACATTTCTCTTTGTCTGGTTAAAGATGGGTTCTGCAACAGCTTTTGCAATATGTCTGTTCAGATATTTCTCTTTGTCTGATTAAAGATGGGTTCTGCAACAGCTTTTGCAATGTCTGTTCAGTCAGACATTTCTCTTTGTCTGGTTAAAGATGGGTTCTGCAACAGCTTTTGCAACATGTCTGTTCAGATATTTCTCTTTGTCTGATTAAAGATGGGTTCTGCAACAGCTTTTGCAATGTCTGTTCAGTCAGACATTTCTCTTTGTCTTGTTAAAGATGGGTTCTGCAACAGCTTTTGCAATATGTCTGTTCAGATATTTCTCTTTGTCTGATTAAAGATGGGTTCTGCAGCAGCTTTTGCAGTGTCTGTTCAGTCAGACATTTCTCTTTGTCTGATTAAAGATGGGTTCTGCAACAGCTTTTGCAGTGTCTGTTCAGTCAGACATTTCTCTTTGTCTGGTTAAAGATGGGTTCTGCAACAGCTTTTGCAATGTCTGTTCAGTCAGACATTTCTCTTTGTCTGGTTAAAGATGGGTTCTGCAACAGCTTTTGCAATATGTCTGTTCAGATATTTCTCTTTGTCTGATTAAAGATTGGTTCTGCAACAGCTTTTGCAATGTCTGTTCAGTCAGACATTTCTCTTTGTCTGATTAAAGGTGGGTTCTGCAACAGCTTTTGCAATGTCTGTTCAGTCAGACATTTCTCTTTGTCTGGTTAAAGATGGGTTCTGCAACAGCTTTTGCAATATGTCTGTTCAGATATTTCTCTTTGTCTGATTAAAGATGGGTTCTGCAACAGCTTTTGCAATGTCTGTTCAGTCAGACATTTCTCTTTGTCTGGTTAAAGATGGGTTCTGCAACAGCTTTTGCAATATGTCTGTTCAGATATTTCTCTTTGTCTGATTAAAGATTGGTTCTGCAACAGCTTTTGCAGTGTCTGTTCAGTCAGACATTTCTCTTTGTCTGGTTAAAGATGGGTTCTGCAACAGCTTTTGCAATATGTCTGTTCAGATATTTCTCTTTGTCTGATTAAAGATGGGTTCTGCAACAGCTTTTGCAGTGTCTGTTCAGTCAGACATTTCTCTTTGTCTGATTAAAGATGGGTTCTGCAACAGCTTTTGCAATGTCTGTTCAGTCAGACATTTCTCTTTGTCTGGTTAAAGATGGGTTCTGCAACAGCTTTTGCAATATGTCTGTTCAGATATTTCTCTTTGTCTGATTAAAGATTGGTTCTGCAACAGCTTTTGCAATGTCTGTTCAATGCAACATTTCTCTTTGTCAGACTGCATCAGTAAGGTCTGTAACCTAAAGATGGGTTCTGCAACAACTTTTGCAATACATATGTCTGTTCAGTCAGACATTTCTCTTTGTGTGGTTAAAGATGGGATCTGCAACAGCTTTTGCAATATGTCTGTTCAGATATTTCTCTTTGTCTGGTTAAAGATGGGTTCTGCAACAGCTTTTGCAATATGTCTGTTCAGTCAGACATTTCTCTTTGTCTGGTTAAAGATGGGTTCTGCAACAGCTTTTGCAGTGTCTGTTCAGTCAGACATTTCTCTTTGTCTGGTTAAAGATGGGTTCTGCAACAGCTTTTGCAGTGTCTGTTCAGATATTTCTCTTTGTCTGATTAAAGATTAGTTCTGCAACAGCTTTTGCAGTGTCTGTTCAGTCAGACATTTCTCTTTGTCTGGTTAAAGATGGGTTCTGCAACAGCTTTTGCAATATGTCTGTTCAGATATTTCTCTTTGTCTGATTAAAGATGGGTTCTGCAACAGCTTTTGCAGTGTCTGTTCAGTCAGACATTTCTCTTTGTCTGATTAAAGATGGGTTCTGCAACAGCTTTTGCAATGTCTGTTCAGTCAGACATTTCTCTTTGTCTGGTTAAAGATGGGTTCTGCAACAGCTTTTGCAATATGTCTGTTCAGATATTTCTCTTTGTCTGATTAAAGATTGGTTCTGCAACAGCTTTTGCAATGTCTGTTCAATGCAACATTTCTCTTTGTCAGACTGCATCAGTAAGGTCTGTAACCTAAAGATGGGTTCTGCAACAACTTTTGCAATACATATGTCTGTTCAGTCAGACATTTCTCTTTGTGTGGTTAAAGATGGGATCTGCAACAGCTTTTGCAATATGTCTGTTCAGATATTTCTCTTTGTCTGGTTAAAGATGGGTTCTGCAACAGCTTTTGCAATATGTCTGTTCAGATATTTCTCTTTGTCTGGTTAAAGATGGGTTCTGCAACAGCTTTTGCAATATGTCTGTTCAGATATTTCTCTTTGTCTGATTAAAGATGGGTTCTGCAACAGCTTTTGCAGTGTCTGTTCAGTCAGACATTTCTCTTTGTCTGGTTAAAGATGGGTTCTGCAACAGCTTTTGCAATATGTCTGTTCAGATATTTCTCTTTGTCTGATTAAAGATGGGTTCTGCAACAGCTTTTGCAATGTCTGTTCAGTCAGACATTTGTCTTTGTCTGGTTAAAGATGGGTTCTGCAACAGCTTTTGCAGTGTCTGTTCAGTCAGACATTTCTCTTTGTCTGGTTAAAGATGGGTTCTGCAACAGCTTTTGCAGTGTCTGTTCAGTCAGACATTTCTCTTTGTCTGGTTAAAGATGGGTTCTGCAACAGCTTTTGCAGTGTCTGTTCAGTCAGACATTTGTCTTTGTCTGGTTAAAGATGGGTTCTGCAACAGCTTTTGCAGTGTCTGTTCAGTCAGACATTTGTCTTTGTCTGATTAAAGATGGGTTCTGCAACAGCTTTTGCAATGTCTGTTCAGTCAGACATTTGTCTTTGTCTGGTTAAAGATGGGTTCTGCAACAGCTTTTGCAGTGTCTGTTCAGTCAGACATTTCTCTTTGTCTGATTAAAGATGGGTTCTGCAACAGCTTTGCAATATGTCTGTCTGTTCAGACATTTCTCTTTGTCTGATCAAAGATTTGTTCTGCAACAGCTTTTGCAATACGTCTGTTCAATGAGACATTTCTCTTTGTCAGATTGCATCAGTAAGATCTCTAATCTAAGGACGGCTTCTGCAACAGCTTTCGCAATATAATTGTTCAATGAGATACTTCTCTTTGTCAGACTGCATCAGTAAGGTCTGTGACCTAAAGATGGCTATTGTTGTTGCAATTTGTCTGCTCTAGGAGCATAATTCTCGATTTCAGATTGGATCAGTATCTTATAGTTCTGTGACGTCAGTGTGCATCGCGGTGTCAGTAATAGAACACGTTACACAGAGTATGGCTCAGTAAGTTAGACAGCCTGAAGACGTCCACATAGGTCAACGGCTCTTGCAATATGTCCATTCTCCATTGATATTTATTTGCCAGACTGCAGCAGTCAATGAAGGCTCCTCTGTAACACCTGTGGCAAAAGCAACGTGTCCTACTTTCATGTAAATGTAACCGGCTTGAAGTCCGAACCCATCTTTTCGAAATGTATAATAAATGTATAATTGTGAGCAGGGCGGAGACAGACATCTGTGGCACGAACAGACTGTGATAAGAACAGACAATTCAACCGAACGAAATCACTTACGCAGCGCTCCTCTCGTGTGCTCTCAGCGGCGCGATGCCTTACAAGAGTCAAGAGCTCATCGTGCTTACCCTACACACACCATCATGTACCATGAGTGCGTCACACAGACATGCCTCTAGCTTGGTAGGCACATATAAGTATGTATGTAGCAAATTTGAGTTGACCAAAATGACACCCTAGCGTCGTAAAGCAAACTACCAGGGGATGGTACATAAGTGGGCCCCATATTTCGCCCGCCCTCAGGCGGGCGACAGACACCCTCGGAGAGCTCGGCGTGCGTACGTACGTACGTAACGCTCCGAGATCTCGGCGTTGGAAAGTCGTAGAGCGGAGATCTTGGGCTCTGCGGATAGGTCTCTCTCAACTCACTGATCATTCAGCTAAGAGGTTTCGAAATCCAAAAGTTTGAATTGCGCGCGCTACAGTAACTTGAAGGTCAAAACGCAAAACCGCTCTAGCTCGCTCGTGTTACGTCGTAGAGCGGCAATCGACACGTCAGGCGAAAGCTCTCGACGTGTTCTTTCATGCATCTGCAAAAGTTTTTTCAATTACGCAAACACGCACCATGGAAAACGCCATTCTCGGCATTTTGACGCTAAAATCGCCCTAACGCGCTCAACTTGCGTCGTAGAGAGACGATCTCGAGCTTTTTGGATAGCTCCCTACTCACTGATCATTTGTTCTCCCATTGGTCGAAACTCAAAAGTTTGAATTTCGCGAGTTACAGTAACTCGAAGATGCAAAAGCACAAAACGGCTCTAACTCGCTCGTCTTACGTCGCAGAGTGGAATCGACACGCCAGGTGAAAGCTCTCGACGTGTTCTTTCATGCGGCTACAAAGTTTGATCAATTACGCAAACACGCACCGCGGAAAACGCCATTCTCGGCATTGTGACGCTAAAATCGCTCTAACGCGCTCAACTTGCATCGTAGAGAGACGATCTCGAGCTTTTTGGATAGCTCCCTACTCACTCACTGATCATTTGTTCTCCCATTGGTCGAAACTCAAAAGTTTGAATTTCGCGAGTTACAGTAACTCGAAGATGCAAAAGCACAAAACGGCTCTAACTCGATCGTCTTGCGTCGTAGAGCCGCAATCGACACGCCAGGTGAAAGCTCTTTGCAACATGCAGAAGTGCGACACGGTTTGATTGCTCTTTTGTGCTCTGCCAATTGTTTGCCAAAACCTTTACAACTTTTGTCACTTTTTTAAAAGCGTTGCTTGAAAGAGGGTGTTCTTGCTCTAGAAGCCAAATCGCGGGCGAAATCGATATTGCTATGCAATACCCTCTTGCGAAGTGGGGCGCAAGAAGCGGAGCATGCGGGCGATGAACTCTCGCACTCTCTGCAGAAAGAACGCAACTCATTGCAATGTCTGTCAGAATACAAACTCAAGTTTTTAATACCGGATCTTGTTGTCTCAATCAGTTAAACTGCTCAAAACTGCAAACGCCTTAAACATAGCTTGCTTTTGAAAAGACAACAAGTTGAAAAGAGCGAACTATCCACTATCAAAGATTCCTGACACCATGACCGCATGGGCGGCGATATTCGGTTGCCTTTTGTGCCTGTGTGAGTGATCACGCTTATAGACAACCAACGCGAAGTTCATTCTGTCTGCCTTGCAGATTTACCACCCGCTTCACCAACTTTGTGCAGCTCGGATCAAGCGAGTGTGCAACAAATGAAACAATGCAACTGTAGAGAATCTTACAGAGAGGTTCTGCTCGCGTTCTTGTTCGCCGACGGTATGTCCACCGAGCGAGTCGACAAGTTGTGCGAGAACGCTACAAAGCTAGCACAGTGCAGAAGGTAAGCGCCAAGCTGACGACGACGACGACGACGACGACGACGACGACGACGACGACGACGACGACGACGACGGCGGCGACGACGACGACGACGACGACGACGACGACGACGACGACGACGACGACGACGGACGACGACGACGACGACGACGACGACGACGACGACGACGACGACGACGACGACGACGACGACGACGACGACGACGACGACGACGACGACGACGACGACGACGACGACGACGACGACGACGACGACGACGACGACGACGACGACGACGACGACGACCACGACGACGACGACGACGACGACGACGACGACGACGACGACGACGACGACGACGACGACGACGACGACGACGACGACGACGACGTGTTTTAGCACATGTGCAAGCGATGTGGGTTTGAACAGCGAAAGCGTCCATGAATCTGGAGATGCTACGCTATGTAAGCAGAAAGTCAACTTCACGAATGTTTCGCCATGCCAACTGCACGTTACAAATGCAATTGTGGACGGATGCTTCTCCGATGAAGCTGATAATTCGCCGTCGGTACGTTATCATGACCCTTTGGCTAAAACTACAGTACGCCGCTCTTGGCGAGGAATAATGCATTGCAGCACCAATAACAAGCTCCGGTATTAAAAAGTTGAGTTTGTATTCCGACTGACATTGCAAAGAGTTGCGTTCTTTCTGCGGAGAGTGCGAGGGTTCATCGTCCGCATGCTCCGCTTCATGGCCCCCCCCCCCAAGAGGGTATTTCATAGCAATATTGATTTCGCCCACGATTTGGCTTTTAGAGCAAGAGCATCCCTCTTTCAAGCTACGCTTTAAACAAGCTGTTTTAAAAAAGTTGAGTTGTTTTATTAATACAGAGTGGTTTGTGAGTGTTTTAAAGTGGAAGAGTAAAAGAGTGGATACTTTTGTAAAGTATTTCGAAGCCTTTCCGATATGACGCGCGCTCGCCCGGAGTCCACTATTCATGCGCTACTTCTGACACGCTCCTTTCTGAGGGGTTCTTGCAGGGCAACATTTAGATCGCCCGGCATTAATTTTTTTAGCAAGACACACGCATTTCTGAGCGGTTGTTGCAAGGCAACATTGGGATCGCCCGGGATTAATTTTTTTAGCAGGTAAAGTTATTCGTAAGGCAAGGGCTTAAAAAAACAAAAGTATTTCTTTAGGAATGACCGTTCAACAACTATCTCAACGTAAGCTTTCAAACGTTCGAACGAATGCCGCTCTACAACGTAAGACGAGCGAGTTAGGGCCGATTTGCTGTTTGAACCTTTGAGTAACTGTAGCTCGCGCAATTCAAACTTTCGAATCTCGACTTCTCTTAACGGAATGATCAGTGTGCCGAAACCTATTCAACAAACTCAAGATCGTCTCTCTACAACGTAAGACGAGCGAGTTACGGCCGATTAGCTGTTTGAACCTTTGGGTTACTGTTGCTCCCGAAATTCAAACTTTTGAGTTTCGACCAATAGAAGAACAAATGATCAGTGAGTCGAGAGCTATGCAACCAACCCAAGACCGTCTCATTACAACGCACGCTGAACGAGTTAGAGCGATTTCTATGCTAAAAATGCGAGAATGTCGCTTTTCGTGCTGCGTGTTTGCGTAATACAGAAAACTTTTAATGCCAAACGAAAGAACACGTCGAGGCCTTTTAGTTGACCTATAGCACGCCGCTCTACGACGTAAGACGAGCGTATTAGAGCCGTTTTGCGTTTTCGACCCTCGGGTTACTGTAGCGCGCGCAATTCAAACTTTTGAATTTCGAGTTCTCTTAACGGAATTATCAGTGTGCCGAAATCTATTCAACGAACTCAAGATCGTCTCTCTATGACGGAAGACGAGCGAGTTAGATAAGTTTCGCGTTTTAAGCTTTTGGGTTACTGTAGCTCCCGAAATTCAAACTTTTGAGTTTCGACCAATAGAAGAACAAATGATCAGTGAGTCGAGAGCTATCCAACCAACCCAAGATCGTCTCCCTACGACGCACGCTGAGCGAGTTAGGGCGATTTCTGCCTTAAAAACGCGAGAATGTCGCTTTTCGTGTTGCGTGTTTGCGTAATTAAGAAACTTTTTTATGCCAAGCGAAAGCGCACGTCGAGACCTTTTAGTTGACCTATCGCACGCCGCTCTACGACGTAAGACGAGCGAGTAATAGCCGTTTTCAGTTTGAACCTTCGGGTTACTGTAGCGCGCGCAATTCAAACTTTTGAATTTCGAAGTCTCTTAGCAACATTACCAGTAAGTCGAGAGCTATCCATAAAGCCCAAGATCGCCTTCCTACGACTTACCAACGCCGAGATCTGAGAGCGTGACGAACGCACGCACGCACAGACGGACGAACGCACGATAAGCTCTCGTAGGGGTTCGCCCGGCTGAGGCCGGGCGAAAAAAAGTGACAAAAACTTCGAGTTACTGTAACTCGCAAAATTCAACCTTTGGGTTACTGTAGCTCCCAAAATTCAAATTTTTGAGTTTCGACCAATGGGAGAACAAGTGATCATTGAGTCGAGATGTAAGATATGCGCTCCCGGTAGGCGGATATCTACAGGCGATTGGCCTAATCTAGCGCTAGGCTTAGAAAGGTGGGTCGCCGGTTCTTCTCTCCTGGCGCGTGTCTTCTACATAGCCATTTGTGCCATTCCACTGTGCGACGAAGACAGCCAACTTCGGCGGACAGTATTTTCCGGTTTTCGGAATTTTCTCGAACAGCACAACTTCGCCAAAGCCAAACCGAACGACAACGAGGCAGCACTTCTTTTAGAGAGGGTTCTGGAAGCTACCGCCTTACGAATGATTCGAATTATCGCGCTCGACTAACAAAGGGCTTCCGACGGAGATAGAAATTGGGCGCGAAACCAAACCTCAAAACACAGGCCGCTCGGCGCAACCAATCAGCAACGAGCGCACACGCTGGAGCATACATGGTTAAGCCGCACAAGATCGATAGAGGCGCAATTACCCCTAGTTGAGCTGCGGAAACACAAGAACGACAAACAACGGAACACACGATCGCGCAACGACAACTCCGACACAACGGCGCGAATACGGCGGCACTGGCACTGGCACGGGCGACAGAAACAGTGCCAAACACACACAACCACAGCGAAAGGGCGACGAAGAGGCACATATCCCACAGAGAGCTATCCAAGAAGCTCGAGATCCTCTCTCCTATGACGCAAGTTGAGCGCGCTAGAGCGATTTTAGCGTCAAAATGCCAAAAATGGCGTTTTCCGCGGTGCGTGTTTGCGCAATTGAAAAAACTTTTGCAGACGCATGAAAAAACACGTCGAGAGTTTTCACCTGACGTGTCGATTGCCGCTCTACGACGTACAGTAAGACGAGCGAGCTAGGGCCGTTTTGCGTTTTGACCTTCGGGTTACTGTAGCGCGCGCAATTCAAACTTTTGAACTTCGAAACCTCTCAGCGAAATGATCAGTGAGTCGAGACCTATCCGTAGAGCCCGAGATATCCGCTCTACGACTTTCCAACGCCGAGATCTGAGAGGGTGACGCACGCACAGACGTACGTACGTACATACATACGGACGCACGCACGCCGAGCTCTCGTAGGGTGTCGCCCGGCTGAGGGCGGGCGAAACAAGCTTAGAGTAAAAACTGGGTACCCGATGATGGTTGATTGGCATTGCATAGTGTGTTGTGCATTCGAGGAGTATATTCAATAGCGTGTCAGAATAGAAAGTTGAGCATTTCTTCGGGGAGTTTCGCCGCAGTTACCTCGAGTTTTCAAAGGTAGTTTGTGCCATTCTCGGGCAATCGTTGCCTATAAGATTCGTATTTGCGGGTACTGATCCATAAATGGATCAGGAATGTTCGCCGCAGGTTCACTTTGGAATGAAGAGGGTCTAAATGGGACGACGCCCTTTTCTTTTGGGTCACAAATGCGGGCGGTTACGACACCGTTGCTGTAGATTGCAGAACCGCACAGTAATTGCCGCGTTTCATGTTCGATCGAATAGGTGGCAAAACGTACGTTGCACGACACATACATGGAAAAATATTGCTTAGTTATAGCCATTTGAAAATGTCGAAGTCTGCCATATTTTACAAAACCCTTGAAAATATCCCTAATTTTTTAATTCTAAAATCTGAAACTGTTTCATAATTACTTGACATACTACGTCCGGTACATCCAAGCAAAGATATTTTGAAATATAAGTTGCTTGAAATTCTCGAAATTTGGTAATTTTGAGAAAAACCTTGAAAATATCTCTAAATTCGCTAAATATAAAATATAGAACGATTTGCTAAATAGTTGGCAGACTATGCCCGACACAACCATGCAAAGACATTCTGAAATTTATTTAGGCTATTTGAAATTGTCTAAATTTGGGAATTGTAACAATACCCTTAAAATATACGTAAATTCGTTAATTATAAAATCCAAAACTATTTGTTAAATACCTGGCAGACTATGCTCGATACTTCCGTGCAAAGAAACTTTGAAATTTAAGCCGGTTGAATTTGTCAAAATTTGGGAATTTTGACAAAATCCTTAAAATATCCTAAATTTCATTAAATATAATCGCTGAAACTATTTGTTAAATGCTTGGCAGACTATGCTCCATACATTCGCGCAAAGAAATTATGAAATTTAAGCTTTTTGAAATTGTCGAAATTTTGGATTTTTGACAATACCCTTGAAAATATCCCTAATTTCGTTAATTATAAAATCTGAAACTATTTGATAAATACTTGGTAGACTATGCTCGACACATCCTTAAAAAGAAATTTTGAAATCTAAGCTGTTTGAAATTGTCTAGATTTGAAGATTTTAACAAAATCCTTAAAAATATCCCTAATTTCGTTAATTATAAAATCTAAAACTATTTGATAAATGCTTGGTAGACTATGATCGACACATCCTTGAAAAGAAATTTTGAAATCTAAGCTGTTTGAAATTGCCGAAATTTGGAGATTTTAACAAAATCCTTAAAAATATCCTAAATTTCGTTAATTATAATTGCTGAAACTATTTGCTAAATACTTGGCAGACTATGCTTGATACAGCGGTGCAAAGAAGTTTTGAAATATAAGCTGTTTGAATTGTTCAAAATTTGGAAATTTTGACAAAAACCGTAAAAATATCCCTAATTTGGTGAATTCCAAAATCCGAAACTATGTCACAAATTCATCCCGCCTTGTGCCCTTTCCATTTCAGCAAAAACTTTGCCGATACGACTTGTAAATAAAAGTGTCATTTTTGACATTTTCATATTTTGATTGTAAATATCTCGAAATAGCGAAATTAGCAACAGAAACGGACAACGGCGCGTTACTCAGCGCATTCGACTCCATTGGGTGGCACTAACCGTCGTGTCTAGTTTTGTGACACCCACGGACAGACCCACGAACAGACAATAGCGTCCGTATATATACTCGCCGCCCTGGGGGGCGGCGAAAAAATGCCCCCAGAGAGGTAATGGGAGGCTGCTTCGTTCGCATTACAGAGCCGCGCGTTACGTGCTTCTTCGTGCATTGCAGGAGGAGGGCGACGAGATTAAGAAGTGCTTGCACGGCTACAAGAATTACTTCGGGCACGAGTGCCGCGTGGTCGACTGCTTCGAGGCGACGGTGGCCAAAGCCATCGCGAGTGGAGAGCTGGCCAGCCAGAAGGGTTGCAAGGGCGGGAAGGACGTGGCGCTGAAGGAATTCTTCGCCGCCTACGCTCGCAACACCAAGGCAGCCTTCGGCAAATTCTGCAAGGCGGAAACCGAACACGAAGCCGCCGTGGTCGAAAGCGATTGCCTGCCCGACTCGTGCAAATGAGTATGACGGCGTTATTCGAGTCCGTCGAAAGCAGTGTCGACACTGCTACGTCTTGCAAACATCCGTTGTTGACTACTACCAACTAGTTAAACGTGACACTCCGCGAGTGTCAACGTGGCACTCCGCCGATTGGCTTAAACCACCCACTGAAGCTGAACTTTTCGGTACTGAGGTGTACACCTACACACCTGTACACACACACATACACCTGTGCACATGTACTGAGGTAAATGATGCTATCACCGCGCGCTGCGGGGCGCCGCGCGCTGCGGGGCACCGCGCGCTCGCTCCTTCCCTCCCTCCCAGAAGAAACGCGGGTGACGCCACAACACCACGGGAGACCTAAGCCTGGCTATGTGGTGGATCGGCTGGATGGAGCGCGCAGATTTCGTCTCGGCAAAACGCCAACATTACTGGCAACATGCGCTGGAACGTGAACATACAACGGCCCATCTTTGCACCGAGCTGGAACGTGCAACACGATAGGGAAGTAAGCACCGTGTTGGAAGCAGTGCCCAAACGCAGTCGAAAAGTCATGAACTTGTTGGCCCTGGCCAGACTTGTCCTGGCTGGCTAGTACACAGCGCTGTACCACAATTCTGGATGGGGTTTTCGGACCTTTCCTCCAAAACCAGCCTAACGCATCCGACAAGGGAAACGTGCAGGAGAGCCTGCAGTGAAGCACTCCGACCAGAACGGGAGAAAGCAGACCGCCACTCACTTATCATGAGAAATAAGGCCGATTTCCGCCCAAAGATTCTCCACAAATTCCGCCGGCGCGCGAGTTTCAGAGTACGCATATTCCCTCCACTTACAAGGACCGGCCGGCGCGCAGCAGAACTCCACTGAAATCTTGTAGGCCAGGCCGAATTGAGCCCAAAATGCACCATTTCGCTTCGATTCAAACAGTAGCCGGCAGCTAAGATTCGGGGCTGCGCCAATCGCAGACTCGCCTTGCCATTTTGGACGGGAAGAATTGACAATTCATGCGCAAGCCGCAAATGCTTACTTTACCGCGCCGTCTTTCCGCACTGCATTTCCTTGAATTCAGAAGTTTGAATGCGCGCGCAAATTGAAGTTACAACATCGTTTGAGGAGAGTACGGTAGAATTTGCATTCAAATTTGAATTTCGGCATTAGGAAAGTGGCTGTTTGAAGGCAAAATCGACACAAAATGGGGAAACCAATAGCAAATTCGCGTTCCTCGTCGCGAAATACCTTAGAATCGACATTACAAACGTTCAATCACCTCACTTTGTTTCGTCGACGTAGGGCTTCGGTAGGTCGAAAATCGGCAAAAACTCGCGAATCTTGATCCGAAACGCCAAAATAACGCCAGATTCGGCATCAGCGACCTCGAAAGCACCGCAGTCAACTCCAACATTGATTTTGTCCTCGGGGGTGGAAATTCGGATTTTGGACGCGGCCGGGGTACGGTAGCCGAAAAAATATTTTTGAAAATCGATTCCGGATCAGTTTTCAACGGGGAATCGCGTGGTGCAGTCCATTTGGCCATAAATCATCGCAATCGGGCGCTAAAACGGCCGAAAGTCAAAAATTGGAATTTTCGACCCCCGACGGAGACCCGTTGTGACAGCAGAACTCAAGATTTCCTCGGCGGATTTCAGAGATTTTGGTCTTAAACGAAAGAGAACATGTTAATCTTGCCGATTTGAGATATCTGGCCCGATCCAACGACTCCCTGATTTACTAGGATTTTTTAAAGGCAAATTTTTGTCAAAAAATCACTTTCGGCTACCGTAACCCGAGAACGCGTCGGCCGATTGACTCGGGGTTTTTTTTCCACCCTTCGTCTCGTCGAGGGCTACAACATATCTAAACGGCATCAAAATCGGCCCATTACTCGAGGAGTTACTATTGGCGGAACACCTCTCCAGTAAGTAAATTTTCAAATTTTTGAATTTTTCTCAAAATTTTCCCACTACGCGAAAAAAACGAAGGCCCGAGCGCCCCTACTATCCCTCGAGAGCTATCGATTAAAAAAAACCCCGTCCAAATCGGATGAGAAATGAGGCACGAAAGTGAGTGGAGAAAGTTTTGATCGGTAGCAGCTTCACTATAGCACTCCGCCCCTTTTGGGGTCGGAGTGCTAACAAGTCTCTTTTAAAAAGCGGAGAGGTTTTGAGCTTTGAACCTCTATACTGAGATTGTAGCAAGGCCCTTTCCGGTTTCGTGCAGCGTCTTTGACTCTCTTCGCGACTACACTTTTTGGAGTGGTCTTGCTACGCAACATTGGTATCGCTCGGGTTTAATTCTTTACACCAAGAAAACCATCTTTTCAGACTAAATTTAAAAAAAGACACTGGAATCTAGCGCAAAACTACAGGTTAATTGTGAGCATGATTTGATGTTGGCTTGCAGTGAGCTATTCAGCGATGTCAAGACCGCCGCTCTGCAACGCACGAGTGCCAAGATATAACAAACCAAAGTCTGCAGCTTTCATCGCGTTTTGGTTACTGTAGCCCTCTCATTGACCTTTTGAAACTTTTTGTTGTTGGATTCTTGCTCAGGAGGTCGAGCGCTTCATTTTGATATGCGATTCGACTAGGTTCGATGAAGTTTTGACTTTTCGCGGATTTTACTTCGGGATACTGTAGCGCGCAATTTTTAAAACTTGTTATTATTTCGACGTCACAGTTCGCGAGAGTAGTCCGAGGGCTACCCGTCGATGTGTCGAACTCAACCCAGCGACGTCAGAAAAGCGAGTTATTAAGCCCGAAGCAAGCGTGTCGTTTCCAGTTTTCGACGCGTTTTGGATACTGTAGCTCTCTACTTAAACTTTTAAAACTTTTTTTGTCGGATTCGTGATCAGGAGCTCGAGCGCTTTACTTTGATGTGCGATTTGACTAGCTTCGGTCAACTTTTGTCTTAAAATGGGCCCCACTTTGGGATACTGTAGCGCGCGAGTTTGAAAATTTATTCCAGTTTTGAACACTCAGATGACGAGAGTAGTCCGAGGGCTACCCGTTGATGTGTCGAACTCAACCCAGCGACGTCAGACAAGCGAGTTATTAAGCCCGAAGCAAGCGTGTCGTTTCCAGTTTTCGACGCGTTTTGGTTACTGTAGCTCTCTGTTTAAACTTTTGAAACTTTTTGTTGTCGGATTCGTGCTCAGGAGCTCGAACGCTTCACTTTGATATGCGATTTGACTAGGTTCGGTCAACTTTTGTCTTAGAATGGACCCCACTTTGGGATACTGTAGCGCGCGAGTTTGAAAACTTATTTCAGTTTTGAGCACCAAGATGGCGAGAGGAGTCCGCAGGCTACTCGACCATGCCTCAAACTCCACCCTACGACGTCGGACGAGCGAGTTATTAAGCCCGAAGCGAGCGTGACGCACATACATACATACATACATACATACGCACGCACGCACGCACGCACGCCGAGCTCTTGATAGGGTTCGCTCGGCTGAGGCCGAGCGAAAAAAGGACCGAAACAGACGAAGAATCGCAAAAGTGGCGCGACATTCGACATTCCCGACTCCGAAAATACCTTAAACACCTCTCTTCTATCGTGCCGGGGGTCCACTCGCTCGTACGGTCGTTCATTGCGTGCTACGTGGCGTATCAGCTTGAGGCACACACGCGCGGCGATTTCATCGCGACAACGACGACCATGTACCGGGTGGTCCAAAAAATAGTGGCACCCTTTGAGCACTCACAACTGGCCCGTACGACTGCCGATCGCGTTGAAAATGTGCACAAACAGTTTCCCTTATAGTACCCATAAACACACCAAATTTCACCTAATGTGGTTTTACAGATCCAGAGTTGCAGCGTTGTGAATTTTGAAGTACTGTCGCTCGTAGAGGAAGTTTTGATCGTCTCTAACTTTTGCGTGGGCTAAGCAATCAAGATCAAACTTTCACAGGATATACTCTAGAAGGTTTGCTACCTAAATACCATGGCAAAATCACAACTTTTGGAAGTGCCGCAAATGCTGCATGAAAATGGTTTTGACTGTCTGCTGCGGCACACACGCTGAAGTTGTAACACAAAGTCGCAAGTGCGGCACGTCTATAAAGTTGTGATTCTGGCATGGTATTCAGGTAGCAAACCTTCCAAAGTATATCCTGTGAAAGTTTGACCTTGATTGCTTCACCCACACAAAAGTTATAGACGATCGAAATTTTCTGCAGTACTTGAAAATTCAGAACGCTGCAACTCTGGATCCGTATAACCAAATTGGGTGAAATTTGGTGTGTTTATTGGTACCACAAGGGGAAATAATTGTGCAAATTTTCAACGCAATCGGCCGTCGTACGGGCAAGTTGTGAGCGCTCAAAGGGTGCCACTTTTTTTTGGACCACCCGGTACTGGCAAATGGTCAGTCGTGCGCACAAGGACGCATCTGTGCACCGAGCGGGAAAGAAGCGCGCTAATATGTAGATGGCGCTTCTGAAACAGGCAAGGAGGCCGACTTCGCTAAGCACAGAAGGGCGACACCACCGCGGCATTTCCAAGCAACAATTATGGCGCTCGCCATCTCCAAGAGCGCTCGCAAGCACACAACCGGTGTCAAAAGGCCCTAAACCTACTGGTCCGAACTTGTTTCGACGGTCCCGCTACACCGCGCTACACCTCAATACTACCCCGGGATTTCAAATTTTTGCCACACACCCACCCTAAACCATCCGAAGAGGGTCGAAAGTGAACAGTAATCGCAAAACTAACGCGAAATTCGACCCGACCCCGAAAACCCCCGAACCAACTGTCAACTCGATTTTGAAAATTTCGGCCCGGGGATTCAAAAATTCGACGCGGCCGGGTTACGGTAGCTCGAAAAACCGAAAAGTACGTTTCCGGACCAAATTTTAGCGTAGAATCGATTGGCGGTGTCCGTTTCCCGGTAGAACCACGCGTTTCGGCGAAAAAACCGGCCAAATCCCAAAATCCCCAAATTTGGTCCCGAACGGAAACCCTTTGTGACCGGATAACTCCTGGGTCCCTTGATGGATTTTGCCGGTTTCGGTCTTAAATGAAAGAGCACATCCAGACGCCGGCCGGAAATTTTATCTCAGCCCGATCCGCCCAGTAAATCGCGAGATAT
This sequence comes from Linhomoeus sp. GSCO2_2, assembly GCA_030248115.1. Classification (NCBI taxonomy): domain Eukaryota; kingdom Metazoa; phylum Nematoda; class Chromadorea; order Monhysterida; family Linhomoeidae; genus Linhomoeus; species Linhomoeus sp. GSCO2_2. The sequence continues at coordinate 27,693 of JASAMZ010008182.1, read as the reverse complement.
GATTTTTTGAAAGGCCGGAATCGGGTTCTCAAAATTTGAATCTACCGTAACCCGGCCGTGCCGCGTCCAAATTTTCCAATTTTTGATTTCCCAAGTCCGCCTCACCAAGGGCTACAACATATCCAAAAATGGTGAATTTTGATCAAGTGTAGCCAAAATGGCGGTGGGATAACGGATTTTTACTTAGTAAAAATTTGAATTTTTGAATTTTCAAAAAATTTTCCCACTACCGGAATTTTCTAGGTTCCTTTCCAGCCTGCGCATTCACTAGGGCTATCGAACGCAAAAAACCACTTGCGAATCGGTTTAGTCTAGCGAAAGTTATGAGGGGGCACAAAAAACACCTTCCCTACAGGATGCCTACTGCTCTCCGCCGACTTCGTCGGGGCGGAGGGCCAAAAACCACAAAGCTTATGCGTGGCTGTCGCAAGCGCAAACCAACCAGATGTTTCCTTCAGACTTTCGATCATTCACACAGTGCATTTCGGAGTGCCGATTCTGAAACAACTCTGGCCCTTGCGTATGCGAATGGCAAATTTGCATAGTTAATCGAAGAGCAGATACTGGGTGGATAAAACTGGCAGAGCGATGTGCGAGACGATTTCATCACGGGATCGTCACTGGTACTTGGTAGTGCATCTTAGGTCCCCGGCAACCAAAACCATAGTGGCTTCCACTCACTTTCACAGAGACAGGCGCCAACGAATCTCTTATGCACATGCATGGGACTGAGAAATATCGCCTGTTTGCTGCCTTGTCCACCCAATGACCAAACCGAAAGCCGGAGGAGCCCCATTACACAACAGTAGATCGCTGCGCCTACGCACTTCTCTTCTCTCCCTCTTATCACCGCAGTCTATTCATTCATTCTCCCTCCCAGAGGCCCTTGATAATGTTGTCGGCGGAGGCTGCCGGCAGCTGATAGATGAAGACGGCGAAGAAGGCGACGACGGCGATGATGATGAGTAGGACGAGAGCCTTGTACTTGAGGCCGTCCCACAGGGTGAACTGGATGAACTTCAGGGGGCTGGTCCAGGCGGCGAACGAGGTCTCGGGACGCCTGTGCGTGAGGGGATGGGGGAATTGATATGTTGTGTAGGCCTAGGCCTAGCGATGACGCATAGGCCTTGGCCTAACGAATACGCATAGGCCTAGGCCTAACGATGACGCATAGCGCTAGGCCTAACGATGACGCATAGGCCTAAGCCTAACGATGTTGCATAGGCCTAGGCCTAACGATGATGCATAGGCCTAGGCCTAACGATGACACATAGGCCTAGGTCTATCGACGACGCATAGGGTTAGGCCTGGTACCAATGAGCACATCGTACTGTCCTACCACGTGGACGAGTCAAGAGGCGTAAGGCTTTCTCGATAAAAGAGCAACTGATGAAAGATGACTTTAGACCTTTCAGCGATTGCCAACTGTGGTATTTGATACTGATGGAGTAATAGTGTATGACGGTCCAGTGTCAATGTCACACCCACTATGCGCAATCCACCCAGAATGCGCAATATGGCGCATTCTGGGTGATCGTTACCCAGAATCCACCATATGGCGGGGTTTGGGTGGCCGGCACCCAGAATGCGCAATAGGCATGAGTCGCAATCGCTTTATCAGGGACGAGGCACAGCCGGCCTGAGCAGGCGGTGAAGTAGATGGAGGAGTGTTCACCCCACCCACTGTTTGCACTAAAACTCGGTCGGCGTCGCGCCTGACGGGTCTCAACTGAGGCTTAGCGCGACCACCAACTTCAGGGCGCGCTCGGCGCGCCCTGAAGTCGGTCACCGGTCGCGTTAAGCCTAAGCTTCGACCCGCCAGACTGCGACGCCGACTGACTCTTGTGCACTTGTAGTAAAGTGTTTGGGGTCGGATTTGGTCGGTAGTCGATCTTCTGACTTCATTGGCAAGCACTCGACGGCACGCAGCTAGCACGCAAGGAGGAAAGACGAGTTGTTACTGAAAGAGCAGGGAATTTTGCGCACCCGCGTCCTATCAATAGGCCGAATCAAAATGGCCCTAGAGGCAGATATTAGACGCTGGGAAGCAGTTATGGACGGACGGCACGTCAAGGGAAGAGTCAGACTACCCACTGGCTTCCACTTACACAGCAGGCGGCAGGCGAGCCAATTGGAGCGGTCGCCTAACTTAAGATTAACTTAGACAGATATGCGCACAGCATGTTACGGTATTGGACCCACAGAAGTGCCTACCAAACATTCAGAATTGCAGACGCAAAACAAGTCATACTAACGGACATGCTAACAGTACCTCACGACCGCACTGTCGGCGCAGGGCGTGCCTAAGCATAGCCTGAACTGAGAGGAACATACCTACTGTGTGAAATATTGATATAGAGATGCAAGAAACCATCCACTATTGCGTAGTCTGGGTGGCGACCACCCACGCCATATGGCGCCTTCTGGGTGGTTGCGCTTTCTGGGTGTGACATCAACACGTCTCTGGGCTGTGTACCCAGACTTCCGTGTGAGCTACATTCTGTAAGTTATGGGGGGGGGGGGGGGGGGGTTGGGATGGGCCAAATTCCCCGATGTGCTTGCACTGGCTCCGCCATAGGCTCAGGAGGGTCCCTTCCCTTGCCGGCGGGCCTCGTCTCCGCCTCCTGCTCCGTCAGCAGGACCAGCTCCAAATCCACTTTGCCCTAAGGTGAAAAAATCGCCACCACAAAAAACAAAAAACAGATTACCCATCATACCGCCATCATGTATTCCCCGTCGTCGTCGACCAGGCTGAAGGGGTACCAGCCCCTTATTCTCTTTCTGGTGAACAGATTGCTGAAGATGGCTCGTTTAGGGTTGACGATGTCCAGATCGCACATCGAGGCTGACTTGGCCCCTCGCGGGATGTTGGTCAGGTCCAGGACCAAGGCGCCTGCGTTGGGATTTGAGAACGGATTTTAGATGGGGGGGGGGGGGTGGAAGGGGGGGGGGGGGGGGGAGTGGGGTGTCACAATCACGAGTGCCTAGTGTGACACGCCGCATTTCTGGGCGTGTCCGCAGGTTCTTAGTTCTTCAATCCATAGTCCCAACTCCAAGACTAACTAAAGCAAGCAGACAATGAGCAAGCTTTTAAGTAGCATAACCCAAACAATAACGGCGAGCGTGAGAAAGGGATACTGCGTGAAACACCGCGGAACAGACCAACACACAATAGAGATCACTGGGAAACCAAAACAAACAGAAGCGCGCAATGAGATTCACCATGAGAATGTGAGAGCGCTGGGAGCGCCCGTCACACTAGTGACTGGATAGAGGAGTTGGAGACCGATTGAAAATGGGACTGGTACAAACGTGTAGCAAGTTCCACGCAACAGGCGATTGTAGGTAAGGTATGGGAAGGAACGGGAGGGGGGATGTGTTACTATGCCAGTGCAGCAATACGCATATGATCATTGAAGGAAGCCCTCTGTGTAGGATGGATGATTACAGAATCAGTTAGCGACCAGTGGGAAGAAGATGCATGGGAAGGGAAGGCACCATGGGAATACAAGAGGAGGAGGGGGGGGGGGGGGGAGTGGTGCTCAGTACTGAATCACCATCTACCCAGCCCACTGACCATCTATTTTCGTCTCCCTTTCCATTCCAACAACAAGATACTGTAGTGACCCAATTCAAAACCCGCACCGATGTAGTCGTCGGCGCTTAGCTGGTCGGCGTCCCAAACTTCAAGCGTGATCTTGGGCTGCACCTTCTCCTCGTGCTCCACCAGCGAATACCAGGCCTATGAGATTGGTGCGTGCTGCGTAAAAGCGTAGTAACGCTAAACACGCAACACGCACATGTTTGGTGCGCCAGACGATCTTCTCCTCCACGTCCAGGTAGTCGAAGCGGTAGACCAGTCGCCAATTGAAGTTCCCGCTGCCGTTCAGCGACCTTGGAATGCATTTCAAACGCCGTTGGTATACTGTAGGTGTGGTTTACAAAATAAATTTCGCCCTGAGACCCACCGATAGTGCACGTCCGTCTTCTGGCTGTCGGTTTCGCGGTCCACGATGAACCTACAAATGACGCCGAGGTTTCACAATTTTACTTTTCACAATACTAATCTCAAATTTCAATAATACCGTACCCCTGGACGTACTGATCCACGCTGGCCCCCGTGATGGGATTGTAGTCGGCGGTGGGCACCGACTCGGTGTTCCAAACAGTGACACGCAACTCATAACTGAACGCCAGACGAACGGACGTACATACAGATTACAGATACCGTACAGTGCCGATTAGTATACCCGGGTATGAAAGGTGCGAGCTTATCGTTGTATCATAGCTAAGAAAATTTGAGTGCGTGCAACACATTCCAGTAATACAAAATGTAAACTACCTACCCAACAAACTCGTGCAAAAGTCTTGTCTTTAGCTCAGATTATATCACGTCAAACAGGTTATTGGACAGAAATTTGTCACGACTAAAAATATTTTTGCGACCCCATATAGTATACCCCGGGTATACTATATGCCACTGAGCTGAGTGCCATAGTATACCCGGGGTATACTATTTAGGTGGGTACACTATTTGGCATTGTACGGTACAGTATTGTAGGTATCGCGCCGCGTGGCCTGGCTACATACGCGGTGGGTGAGTGACGTTTGCTTGTCCGTTCCCCATTTGGTATTAGGCTGAGCCGTACTTGGCTTACGCATGCTTAGGCTTAGGCTTAGGCTTATGCCCCTGGATCGGCCCAAGCCAAATGCAATGCTTTAGGATTCTGAGAGCACTTGCGATATTGTGAAATGATACATCACTGTACATAGCTACAGTAGCACCAACACTTTGGGCTTTCGCGGAGTGATGTCGACCGCCTGTCCAGGTTTGCCGCCTCCCTCGCCTCTGGGGAAGAGGTCCACCCACATGTCTATTGTCCCCTATACAAAGGTTGATGATATACATAGCAATGAATATGTCGTTATAAATTCACAAATTTTCTTAGTTTAGAACGCAAAGGAACATCGCTACTACCTAAGTACATCGTTGGTTGGCTTCAACAAAACGCCAAGATTGCGCGCGAACAAGTAGTTCCACTTTCAGCGCATATATGCACCAGTCTTGTCGTTGTACCACATTTTTCTAAATTGTTTTGTTATCGTTTCGTTCCTCGAAGAAATTTGCAAAATTGTTTTGCTATCGTTATTGTTCCTATCGGTTTCAGACAAAATGTTCTTGTTACTGTTAACAATTTAAGAACAATTGTACCTATATTGTGCCAGAGCAGAATGTTTTAGTGCTGATTAGCAGCACCTATTTTGCATAAGATCAAAAGGAAGCAACGTCGAATGTCAAGATTGTTCTTATGAAATACGACATCGGTTCCTTAATTGCCGCAAATCACCTGTATGCTTTTACTGTTCGTTTGAACAATTTAGTTACAATAAAGAGTTTCCGAATTGTTTTGTTCTGGGCCTATTTCAACTTGTTATTGTTTTGTTCCTTGCCCCATAGGGAACAATTTGCTATTGTTCCTAAATTGTTAACAATTCTGTGGTGTAAATTGTTAGGAACAATCGACATGGCTGATTTGCACAAACTTCAAAGAGACAAACCTGCTCGACGCCCGGCTCCTCCACCTTGTACAAGGACCGATTTTCAACGTGTTCTGGCACCAAAGCCGTGCCGAATTCCTCGATTCTCTGCCAGTTCTGTAGTACGTAGAGGGCGACGTTTTCCGAATCGGGCACGCTGCCTGAATGCACGGACAACTGTTTGCGGAGCTCTAGTTTCAGTTTCAGTTTCAGTTTCAGTTAAACAAGCTCCGGTATTAAAAAGTTGAGTTTGTATTCTGACTGACATTGCATAGAGTTGAATTCTTTCTGCAGAGAGTGCGAGAGCTCATCGCCCGTATTGCTCCGCTTCACGAGCTCCCCCTTCGCAAGAGGGTATTGCTTAGCAATATTGATATCGCCCGGGATTTGGTTTTTAGAGCAAGAAAATCCCTCTTTCGAGCAACGCTTTTAAAAAAGTGACAAAAACTTGTCAACGTTTTGACAAACATATGACAGAGCACAAAAGAACGCACTATGAGCAATCAAGCCGTGTCGTACTTCTGTCCATAGAGCAAAACGAAGTTTATTTTTCTTGGCGCGTGTAGTACGTAGCGAGCCTTGGAATGACGTGCCGAGTGTCGCTTTAATCGCAACATGAGCAATTCGGAAAGTTGCAGAGTAAAACTCAAAACTATTGTTTTTGTGATGCGTGTTTTAGTGAATTACAAAATGTTTGCTCTCAAATGAAAGAGCACGCCGAGAGCTTAGAATTGACGTGTCGATTGCCGCTCTATGACGTAACACGAGCAAGTTAGAACCGTTTTGTGCTTTTGCACCTTCAGGTTACTGTAACTCACGAAATTCAAATTTTCAAGTTTCGCAAATAATCCGTGAGTCGTGAGCTATCCACTGAGCTCGAGATCGTCTCTCTACGACGCAAATCAAGCGAGTTAGAGCGATTCTAGTGTTCGAATCTCGAAAATGGCGTTTCCCGTGGTGCGTGTTTGCGTAATGTTAAAACTTGGTGCTGCCGCATGAAAGAACACGTCGAGAGCTTTCACCTGACGTGTCGATCGCCGCTCTACGACGTAGGACGAGCGAGTTAGAACCGTTTTCCGTTTTCGGACTTTTGGGTTACTGTAACTCGCGATATTCAAATTTGAGTTTCGACCAATGAGAGAACAAATGGTCAATGAGTCGAGAGCTATCCAAGGTGCTCAAGATCACCTCTCTACGACGCAAGACAGACGAGTTAGAGCCGTTTTGCGTTTTAAACCTTCGGGCTACTGTAACTCGAGAAATTCAAATTTTTGAGTTTCGACCAATGCGAGAACAAATGATCAGCGAGTCGAGAGCTATCCACTGACCTCAAGGTTGTCCCTCCACGAAGGTTGAGCGAGTTACAACGATTTTAGCGTCAAAATGTCGAGAATGGCGTTTTCGGCGGTGCGTGTTTGCGTAATTGAAAGAACTTTTGCAGTCACATGAAAGAACGCGTCGAGAGCTTTCACCTGACGTGTCGATCGCCGCTCTACGACGTAAGACGAGCGAGCTAGAGCCGTTTTTGCGTTTTGACCTTCGGGGTACTGTAGCGCGCGTAATTCAAACTTTTGAATTTCGAAACCTCTTAGCGGAATGATCAGTGAGTCGAGACCTATCCGTAGAGCCCAAGATCTCCGCTCTGCGACTTTCCAACGCCGAGATTCGAGAGCGTTACGTACGCACGTACGCACGTACGCACGTACGCACGCACGCACGCCGAGCTCTCCTAGGGTGTCGCCCGGTGCTGTAGGTTGTATTGACTCCGGGATAAATTGACGCCGCGTCAACTTTTCCCGCCTGGTAAATTGACGCGCGTCAACGTACCCGAGCTTATCGCGGGGTGCGTTGACGCCGGCCGCCTTATTCAATTGGACTCAGACTGCCTTCTCGCGGAGGGTCGCGAAATAAGGTCGGGTGCGCTGACGCCGCGCAATCTTGATTGACTACAGAGCTTCGTTGTGCCTATAAGCGTGGGGAGAGATGAGACAATTCCAAAGCCGATTTCAGACAATGACACCGTTTATCGCTGCACCGCTCTACTCATGCCTTCAATGCAAAGTGAAACCGAGTGAAGACACTGGCTTCGGACCTCTAGCGAGTGTCTATCTCTAGCTATAGCCTCTAGTATTTTGCAGACCTCTAGTGACTACCTAAATCCCAGGAGGGCCTGCACACAATCTCACTTTTGCCGATCCGATTACTTACCAGTGTCGTCTCCTTCGACGTAGTACTCTGAACTGAAGAGGAAGCCCATTGTGGCACTTCAGAATTCGTGTCGTGCCAGCGTTCATGGAATGACGCTTCCAGCACCTACGGTGCTTGTAGGTCTGAGCCAAGGTAGAGTCTGGCATGACCACTGGGACCACGAAGGCCTGATTCACATGGAGCGCGAAGTAAATCCGAAGAAATAATACTGCGAAGTATGTAAGGGGTGGAGAGCCCCTACTTCTTATTACTTCGCGGTATTGTTTCTTACTTCGGCCTTACTTCGTGTTCAGTGGAACCAGGCTTAACCAGCTGGAGCTATGTACTGCGCTAACGAGGCAAAGGCAGAAGTTAAAGTGCTTTCAACACGCGGCTAGTTGAATAAGGGCAGGCGTCAACGCAACTCGGAATAAGGTCGGGTAGATTGACGCGCGTCAATTTATCCCGGGGTGTGTTGACGCGGCGTCAACGCACCCAGGCGTCAATACAACCTACAACACCGGCTGAGGCCGGGCGAAAAAACCCGGGTACTGCAATACTCTACCTGTAATCCTCTATCAGTTGTGACTTCATCAATGGTGAATCTTCCAAGCACGACAGTTAACATGTAAGTGCTCTGCAGTTGGGTCTCCTTGAATATGGTGAGCGTATAACCGCCTCTGAAAATGTGACACGCACCGCTCAGCCGTGTGCCTAGTTTTACAGTCAGTTAGTCTGTCGGTTGTTCACTTCACTCACCCTTGAACTGTGGCTTCTTCCACTGGCATATTGGAGACTGCAACCAATGCTGTCGGATGTACGACAGACACTTGGAAACTGGCCTTGAATTCAGGGTCGTCAAAAGATGGGACAAGGTACATATCGGAGGAAGCGCTTGTAGTGATTCCCGAAGATCAATCTGAACAACTCTGAATAATTATTTGCATGATAGTGCGCTTAGTGGGTTGTTCTGGATCACTGACCTCATTTCACCCTCTTCCTTGTATTCCACAACAAATGGCCCTGGCAATCCCATCTCAGTGTTGACCCTTCCACTGTTCTCCGTCTTCAAAATCACTCTGTCTCCAGAGACCAGCTCGTCTTTCAACTGGATAATCTGATGCTGCTTCTCTGCACCATAAGAACTTTCAGAGACCTCTAAATCATTCCCATTCTCATCCGTGACTCGCAAGCTGTGAATCAGCAGCGTTTCAGAGGCATGGACGACGATGGTTCTGGTTGGTCTCTGACAGCTGATTTCGATTGTAGACTCGGCATCGAATGTGAACAACTTCGAATCGGGGAAATCAACGGTGCTCTCAGGATAAAACGGCTTGAAGGTAATCTCATAGCGAATGGGTCTGAGATCGTCATTGGGAAGCCTTGTCTTCTTGTAATCAGGCGTCTGTCCGCAAGACTGTGTAGCGACTTGCAACAACGCCGCCGAGAAAAGCAATGGCGATCGCGCCATAGTTTTGCTCGCTGTTCAGCTCAATGTCACGCTTCAAGGCTTCTGTGCAACGCGAAAGGCCCTAGCGCATTGCAGACTTATCATCAGTGTATTTGCTTTACGTGTCTGCACTGAGTATATTAGTGCATCAGGCGCTTGCATTGCTTTGGTCCTGCTCGTTAGACAGACAACGCCCTGAGTTATAGAGGATGCGCTGTCGCTGCGATGCGAGACTTTCACCCATGTTGATAAGCAATGAAGCATGCAAACGGTTCCTGTAACTGCAGATGCTGTGCAAGTTATGTGTTCCTACATGTACCGGTGTAATCCCGATATGTACACATTGTATCTGCAGTAGTCTTGCTCGACAGACGATGTGAAGTGCGTTTCAATTGAGTCGAGCATGTTGAGTACATAGATCGTACCGTACGTGCAACTTTCGGTCGCATCACTTTGCCGAGCCAAGCACATGATTGCGAGGAATCGTGCACCTATGTCTGTCGACGATGCGCAACATTCACAAATCATTGTTGGTGCTCATTCAGCCAGCTTTCAATGGTTTCTCTATGGACTGCCAACCATTTCCGGTTCTTCTCGATAGCGACGTAGGATCCATTGACTGAATAAGCCAACGATGCTTTCAAGTCGGGATGCCGTAAGATAGCCGCAATCTAAAGACATCGTTGCTAATTCTGCAACTTTCATATAGCTTGCAAAGGCTGTGCATCTTCGCTCACTCTTCTCTTGTGATTCTCCGTCGACCAGTGCTTCGTCATGGCGCCCACGTAGGAAACGAATCCCCTACTGGAATAGTCTGTGATTCTCTTCAAGTTCTCCATTAGGTAGAAATACAGTAGCTCTGGTCCTCCTTCCGAGTCAGAAAAAGACTCGACCACTGCTGATGCCACTGTAGTCGGCCAGTCGCCAGAGTAGATGGAGTTTAGTAGACTAGAATGCAGGGACGGAGATGATTTGCACGTCAATACGTTACCCGCCACATACAGTCATAATTGGGTTAAGGTGCCCACCCGCAGAACACTGCATGTGTGCATTTAAGTATTCGTTTACACACGCACAGCAACCACATTTTCCAACATGGTTGTGTTAGCAGCGCTATAGCTGCTCCGATGTGAGTTGGCGTCGATCAAACTAGGCGATGGGAGGCGGATGTGGGGGCGGGGATGGGGGGGTGGGGGGTGGTGGAGTCAAGAGCCCTTGGTTGAAAGAAAGTGGAGTGCGGAGGGAGTAATGTGCACTTGTAGGTGATGCAGAGGTTCTTCCCATATATGTACATATCATGCACACGTCACATTATGCGTACATCGTAACAGATTGGCTAGGCTACAAAATAGAACGTCCCTAGAACAACCCACCTGATGACAAGCTGTCTATCCTTAGACGACGCAAGTCCAACTACAAGCCTCACGACTTCCTCATCAAACAGAGGATTGTCGTTCTTCTCATTCATTGCCAATCTGTAGAGAGTGCTCCAGACAATAGAGTTGGCCTCCCGCAGCCCAAAGCGATAGGCTAGACCTCTCAGATCCAGAGCCAGACTGAAGTGCGCAGTTTATACATCTTGGACATTGCCAGGCCCACAGAGGTATATGTTATTAGAGACTGTGGAGAACTCAACTGATGATTGATTAGACGCAATACAAGGGACATGACTGGCTAAGATAAAGTGTCAATTGCACGACCGAAATCAGTGATGCTACAGTAGTTATATGTACAGTAATGCTATGCTCGCCTGCTACAAGCGCTGGGGCCGTTGTGAGACCCGGAGCAGTCTTTCACAAGAGAATAGAATGCTTGCTGCGCTCCAGAAAGGCAGCTGGGAACTCCAAGTCGGCAGGCCATAGACGTCATTTCAATGGCGAGCAAGCTGAAACACATCAGTGCTTCTCCACGCATGTATCATGGCTGGCGCGGCAGCGCCAGACCATAATATGTTCCATCCAGGCCGCGCGCGCCTTTTCCCATCGTCACGATATTTATTTCTCGGGCTGTGCTAGACGGAATTGGTTGAAATTTGGCACACTAGAGGACTTTATCATAATTAGATTAAATTCCAAATTTGGTTAAAATCGGTTAAGTGTAGCGAAAGTTACAGGCGCAAAAAGGATCGCGGCGCGTTTCTTGTCCCAACGGCGGGGGGTGAATTCTTCGTCGTCTTCTTCTTCTCCTTCTTCTTCTCCTCCAGATCACGCTCTAACGTCCATCAGCATCTCGTCGCGTCGCCTTCTATTGTTTTCGCCACCCACGGTTGTGCGCGTACAGTGCAGCATTTAAGCGCCCCCCCCCCCCCCCCCCCCCCCCGTTCAGGAGGCCCTGCATTACGTGCCCCAAATTTGTCCTACTCGTTTTATGCGTGCCTCAGAGTGTTCCCCCAACTCGTTCAGGAGCCCCTGCATACGTCCCCCAAGATTGTCCTACTCGTTTTGTGTGTGCCTCAAGGTGCTCCCCCGCTCGTACAGGAGCCCCTGCATACGTGCCCCAAAATTGTCCTACTCGTTTTGTGCGTGCCTCAAGGTGTTCCCGTGCTCGTTCAGGAGCCCCTGCATACGTCCCCCAAAATTGTCCTACTCGTTTTGTGCGAGGACTCAAGCCCAACCACAATCAATAAAGTCCAAGCTGCCAGTGACCTACCAGTGACCTCTAAAAGTGACATACCAGTGCCCCTTCCTCGTCTACGGACCACGATGTCAACGTGCTCGTCTACAGGCATACGCTGTAGAGATGAAACCTTTAGTTATTTAGTTAATTAGTCAGTTAAACTTAATTCAATTTGGCATCGGCAGAACCGCCTTGACGCGTAGAATTCAACGGTGACCACGTCGACCCCCTCCGACCTACCACACATGCCCTGGGGGCAAAAGTGTCGTCTGCGAAGGGGAGTTTCAGTATACTGACAAATTGTTAACAAATTCAAAACACATCAAAACCATATCAAATAGGGGTTCGTTTGAAGCGTCTCGACGAGAAAATTTCAATGGCACCAATGCCGTCGCCCCCAAATATACCACGAGCGCTATTTTTGCAACAAGTCTCTTTTAAAAAGCGGAGTGGTTTTGAGCTTTGACTTTTTACTGAGATTGTAGCAAGGCCCTTTCCGGTTTCGTGCAGCGTCTTTGACTCTCCTCGCGACTACACTTTTTGGAGTGGTCTTGCTACGCAACATTGGTATCGCTCGGGTTTAATTCTTTAAACCAAGAAAATCATCTTTTCAGACTAAATTCAAAAAAAACACTGGAATCTAACGCAAAACTGCAGGTTAATTGTGAGCATGATTTGATGCTGGCTTGCAGTGAGCTCTTCAGCGATGTCAAGATCGCTCCTCTGCAACGCACGAGTGCCAAGATATAACAAACCAAAGTCTGCAGTTTTCATCGCGTTTTGGTTACTGTAGCCCTCTCATTGGCCCTTTGGAACTTTTTATTGTCGGATTCTTGCTCAGGAGGTCCAGCGCTTCATTTTGATATGCGATTCGACTAGGTTCGATGAAGTTTTGACTTTTCGCGGACATTACTTCGGGATACTGTAGCGCGCAATTCTTAAACTTGTTGTTATTTCGACGTCACAGTTCGCGAGAGTAGTCCCAGGGCTACTCGCCGATGTGTCGAACTCAACTCAGCGACGTCAGACAAGCGAGTTATTAAGCCCGAAGCAAGCGTGTCGTTTTCAGTTTTCGACGCGTTTTGGATACTGTAGCTCTCTAGTTAAACTTTTGAAACTTTTTTTTGTTGGATTCGTGCTCAGGAGCTCGAGCGCTTTACTTTGATATGCGACTTGACTAGCTTCGGTCAACTTTTGTCTTAAAATGGACCCCACTTTGGGATACTGTAGCGCGCGAGTTTGAAAATTTATTCCAGTTTTGAACACTCAGATGGTGAGAGTAGTCCGAGGGCTACCCGTTGATGTGTCGAACTCAACCCAGCGACGTCAGACAAGCGAGTTATTAAGCCCGAAGCAAGCGTGTCGTTTCCAGTTTTCGACGCGTTTTGGTTACTGTAGCTCTCTGTTTAAACTTTTGAAACTTTTTGTTGTCGGATTCGTGCTCAGGAGCTCGAGGGCTTCACTTTGATATGCGATTTGACTAGCTTCGGTCAACTTTTGTCTTAAAATGGACCCCACTTTGGGGTACTGTAGCGCGCGAGTTTGAAAACTTATTTCAGTTTTGAACACTCAGATGGCGAGAGGAGTCCGCAGGCTACTCGACGATGTCTCAAACTCCGCCCTACGACGTCGGACGAGCGAGTTATTAAGCCCGAAGCGAGCGTGACGTACGTACGCACGCACGTACGTACGCACACACGCACGCACGCCGACCCACTGCGCCCATCTTTGCCGATGTACTGATTTTGTACTATCCCATTTCTAAAGGCATACGCGTCTTCAATGAACCCATAATACTTTCTGATGCTGAGCTTGTATGTGCGTCCCGGGAGCAGCTGCTCGACAAAATGGACGACAAGTTGTGTTTTGTCCAGGAGTAGCTCAGCTTTCGCAAAGCGTAGCGTCGTGTAACTTTCTGGAGACACGTCAACTTTCTGTAACACATGTAACTCTGCCCACCTGACGGTCAAGTCATAGTGAGTTGGCAGGACAGATTCACCAAGTCGACTCGCCACAAGGTCAACTTCGAACGAGGACACCGCGGGATTGTCATAGAAGCTGTGCAGCGCCACTCTACCCTTTGTCATGAACCAGTGACTGTTGTCTACAACATTGTCTATCGCAGCCAGAATGAGAGCGCTAACGATGGCGTTTGGAGCGAGAGGGACGAAGGCTTGAAGCTGAAGTGAAATTTGGCTACTGCCAGCAGAAACACAAATGTTGAGTAATCAAGCACACACCTTCACAATGTGAGTTTGAAGTGTCCATCCTGCCACCATGGAATCAAAGTAGGCCTTCAGTTTCTCAACAGGTTGGTTCAAGACTGCCTCAGTGTCTGTCTCCAGTACACGAAGCAACACTGAGCCTGCTTTGGGATTCAAACGCATGCCTTCAAATGGTGCGGCGTACGTCGGGTGTTGGCTATTTAGCAGTCTAACAAGGCTGAAAAGAAAGACATGTGTTGGTTAGTACCACCATTTGTGTGGACTTTGTATGTCACTGTTGTATAGGAAACATTCCATTGACAAATAATGTAAGTTTGAAAGCAAAATCAGAAGTGTATTCAAAGCATACCCTTCCAACAGAGCTTCCTGTCTGACACAACCCAAACTTTTCAGCAGGATGACGTGTTCAGTAAAGTCTGAGTAGGCAGAGCCATTCTCAAATTGCTCTATCTGTTGCATCGTTAGCTGAAGGTACCGATGGAAGCCAACTTCCTCCTCTAGTTGTGCTAATCCGAAACAATAGACTATGTCACGGTAGTCTGGCGGAACTCTAAATGAAAGGAGATGGTGCCAAAATAATGCACAAGCAATAGTGAACAGCTACACAACTCTTTGCTTACGTACTTGCTGCAGCCACTGGTCCCCACGGTGGAAGTGACGCAATCTAGCATCATCTGGTCAAACTGTTCTTTTGCTTTTTCCAGGCAATCACCAACACTATGTTGACAAGCGAATTGGGTGATTTCCACACTTCCTAATCTGAAATAGTGGCATACCAAAGTTGCGTTGCGACAAGCTAAAATGCCCTGGAAAGGGCTGCGACCTTTCTCCCCAGTTGTCATTCAGACTCCAGCCATTCTCTTCATAAAGGTTTCTCACAAGGTCTTGGCTGTATCTCTAAAACACAAATATTACTCTAGCTATGATACAATTGCAGAAAAGGGAAGAAATAATATATAGTACCTCAAATACTTCACTGTTTAAGCTATTGAGGAACAGAGACTCCATCCTTCCCAATTCAGCAGACTTTGCCACTTGCCAAGGAGTGTGCTGCTTTTCACCTTTCAAGAGAGAAATAGTGTCTAGGACAAAACTGTATGGCATGTCTGTGGTCCTGTTATGACAGGTGAATACACTGCACAAAATTTGACTGCAAAGAAGATATGTGACTTGCAACCATGTAGCTCACTCTGCTGCCGCAACTGCTTCATTCAGAAGAAACGCTCTCCCACTGGTGTGGAATGCCTGAAACTCAGTAATTGCTGGTTGGTACGGCCCAACAGGCTAGTGCATGACACAATTCAGAGTGCACACTACACACACCTCCCTGTTGCTCTGGATCGCTTCTATGAGATCTCTTCTCAGGCCAGCATTTGCATAGACAACTCTAGTGTAAGAGGAGAGGCCATCATTGAGGAAAATGTAGTCACTAATTGAAGGAATCTCAACCACACTTCCTTGATTGCAGCTGTCGTATTCTGCAGAGACACACACACACACATGGAGTAGTTAGTATTTCGCTTGTCAGTACTCCCTTCGAGAGCCAACCTGGTGGCAACCATAGAAAGCCGGCATCTTCATCTGCAGTTTTGTAGGTTACTGGAATAGGCCAAGAATATCCACATGGGAACGGTGGCATAGAACCTGCATCACCATGCAGTTGCTGTCTCAACTGGAAACCAAAGTCCAACTTGTCTACAGTGACAACAGGATAGCTTCTCTGGAGAACCCAGGGTTCCATGAACAGCTCAACATCCAGTGGCCTGCCACACCAATCCTTCAGCTCAGACATCAGGGCTGCCTGCAACATTCTGTACTAATAATTTCAATCGAGCATCACCTACAGCTAAAAATAAAATACTGCCTTTGTGAAGGAAAGCCACAAGTCATTTCTTGTTGGATTGGAGTGCGCAAAGGTGGTGATGAAATCCTGAAAATAGAAAGCCGCACACTAAATAATGCAAGAATCTACGCAAGCTTGGACCATAATAAAACAATTTCTCACAGAAAGTCCCTGCTGGAAGACGTGATCACCCAGCGTTTGGCTCAGCATGCTGAATAGCGCCCCACCCTACAAGGTGACAATTTCTCATTGCAGGAACAATGTGGCTGCCAAGTGACTGTTGGACACAGTGTAATGACACACCTTTGCAAACACAAGCGAGTTGATATATGGCTCCTCATCCAGAACAACAGGCCTGTTGATGACTGGCTCCAGAGCCATTGCGGTTATTGTGTTACGAAGGTGAAATGCACCTGCCTGAAAATCAGAATGCAATATCATTACTTACAGAAGTGGTCATACTTACCGAAGCAATGCTAACCCCACCAAGTAGTCCTTCTGGTCTGGCATTCTGAAAGAAGCGCCCCTGGCGCCAAAGAACGTGCCAAGTCCTTCAGTCATGAAGAGGTCGTCCCACCATTTTGGAGTAACCAGGTTGCCCAGCCACTAAATTTACAGTCAATCGATTTGAAGCTCGCAGTCGCAAGCACTGCAAATCTTGCAAGACTCTGCCTGGTGAGACAGTTCGTGGCCCTGCACCACGAGAGACAACGCCCGCTGTTCAGTGGGAAGCACTGTTGGCTTGTGAACCACGTATTCATAAGGCAACTCCAGAGCGCCCCAGTTCTCGGCGATGCAACCTCCGCATTTGGGCATGACAATGTAGTCTAAATGGCAGAACTGGCCATGAAACATTGTCACATAATAAGCGTGGGATACAACAAAATGAGACACTACCAAGCTTTGGAAGGGTGTAGCTCGAGTAGAAGTAGACCTCCCACGAGCCGAGGATCTGCTCGATGTCAGAAAGAGCGTCAGTTTTGAGTTCACCAAACGTGAATGCCCGGATCTGAAACAACTGTTATTTCAATGAAGCTGACTGAGCGAGTTCAAACACTGCTAACCTGTAGTCCAGCATCGGTCGTGGCTTCTTCGATGGAGAATCTTCCCAGCACAACTGTCAACATGTAGGAGCTCTGCAGCTGGCTTTCCACGAATTTGGTTAGTGTATAGCCGCCCCTGAAACTCGGTCAGCTGGAGTCTGTCACTCTGACAGAACGTTCAGTCTTACAGGCAAAACACTCACTGTTGGACAGTGGATTCTTGTACTGGCATGTTTGAAATCGCTGTCAAGGCCGTTGCGTGGATCACGTTGACTTGAAAGCTGGCTTTGAACTCAGGGTCGTCGAAAGAAGGCACAAGGTACCTCAGGAATCGCTTGTAGTGGTTGGCGAAGATCAGTCTACAATCCAAATGTACAATTGTGAAGGTATGAAACCTGAGTAAAGCTCTCACATCGATTCACCTCCCTATTTGTATTCCACAACATAGGGACCTGGCAGTTCCAATTCTGCGTTGATCGTTCCGCTGTTTCTCGTCTTCAGAGTGACTCTATCTCCAACGTTCAATTCTTCCCTAAGCCGCACGACAAGATGCTGTCTTGCTTCGTCGAACGTGACGCCTGCGACCTCCAGGTTATTGCCATTCTCGTTCAGAACTTGCAAACTGTGAACTCGAAGCGTCTGGGAGGCATGGACAACAATGCTTCCAGTGGCTCTCTGACAACTGATTTCAATGGCCGATTCTGCGTCAAAAGTGAACAGCTTTGATTCGGGGAAATCGACAGTGGTCTCGGGATAAAACGGCTGCAGAGTGATTTCATAGCGAGTCGGCTTCAGGTCTTCGTTAGGCAGCCTTGTCTTCTTATGGTCTGGGATTTGTGGAGTGACCTCTGCAAAGAGCTGCAGAAGAAGAAGTAAGAGCACCAATCGCGTGAGAGCCATGGCTCAGCTACATACATATGAGGCGTTCTCCCGAACAAGCTTTGTCTAAAAACTGTGGCACCACGTTGGCATCAGTGTAAACTTGAGAGCGTGTGCGCGATAATGTGCACTGGATAGTGAAGTGCCGCTAGACATTTAGTCGACAATTTGGTGGGGTATCGCCGCAATTGGTCTTGGATTTGTTCGTGGTACCTGATCCACATATAGATCAGAAGATTCGCCGCAGGCACACTTTGCGCTTATAATTGTGGCAACTGATCCATAAATGGATCAGAAAAATTCGCCGCAGGCACACAGTGCAATAAAAGTGTCTCAATGAGACGACGCCCTATTGAAATGGGTATAAATGGGACGACGCCCTATTGAAAAGGGTATAAATGGGACGACGCCCTATTCTTTTGGGCTTAGTGCTCGATGCTTCCACACAAAGTATGTTGAAGTCTAATAAGCTGCTTGAAATTGTCGAAATTTAGAAATTCTGACAAAAACCTTAAAAATATACCTAAATTGTTTAATTATAAAATCTAGAACTATTTGCTAAATACTTGGCAGACTACGCCCGACACAACTATGCAAAGACATTTTTAAATTTAAGCTATTTGGAATTGTCGAAATTTAAGGATCTTAACAAAAATATCCCAAATTTCGTTAATTATAAAATCAGAAACTATTTGTTAAATACTTGACAGACTATGCCCAATGCGTCAACGCAAAGACATTGTGAAATTTAAGCCGTTTGAAATTGTCATAATTTGGGAATATTGACAAAAACCTTGAAAATATCCCAAAATTCGCTAATTATAAAACTTAGAACGAGTTGCTAAATACTTGGCAGCCTATGCCCGACACAACCATGTAAAGAAATTATAAAATTTAAGCTGTTTGAAATTGTCGAAAACTTGGGAATTTTGACAATACCCTTGAAAATATCCCTACTATCGTTAATTATAAAATCTGAAACTATTCGATAAATACTTGGCAGACTATGCTCGACACATCCGTGAAAAGAAAATTTGAAATTTAAGCTGTTTGAAATTGTCGAAATTTGTGGATTTTAACAAAATCCTTAAAAATATCCTAAATTTCGTTAATTATATTCGCTGAAACTATTTGCTAAATACTTGGCAGACTATGCTCGATACATCCGTGCAAAGAAGTTTTGAAATTTAAGCTGTTTGAATTTGTCAAAATTTTGGAATTTTGACAAAAACCTTAAAAATATCCCTAATTTTGTTAATTATAAAATCTAAAACTATTTGATAAATACTTGGCAGACTATGGTCGACACATCCGGGAAAAGAAATTTCGAAATTTAAGCTGTTTGAAATTGTCGAAATTTGTGGATTTTAACAAAATCCTTAAAAATATCCTAAATTTCGTTAATTATAATTGCTGAAACTATTTGCTAAATACTTGGCAAACTATGCTCGATACATCGGTGCAAAGAAGTTTTGAAATATAAGCTGTTTGAATTGTTCGAAATTTGGGAATTTTGACAAAAACCTAGAAAATATACCTAATTTGGTGAATTCCAAAATCCGAAACTATGTCAC
Source organism: Linhomoeus sp. GSCO2_2 (assembly GCA_030248115.1). Lineage (NCBI taxonomy): Eukaryota > Metazoa > Nematoda > Chromadorea > Monhysterida > Linhomoeidae > Linhomoeus > Linhomoeus sp. GSCO2_2. The sequence continues at coordinate 8,338 of JASAMZ010008182.1, read as the reverse complement.
AAATTCATCGCGTCTTACGCCCTTTCCATTTCAGCAAAAACTTTCTCGATACGACCTGTAAATAAAAGTGTCATTTTTGACATTTTCATATTTTAATTGCAAATATCTCGAAATAGCGAAATTAGCAACAGAAACGGACAACGGCACGTTACTCAGCGCATTCGACTCCATCGGATGGCACTAACCGTCGTGTCTAGTTGTTCCGGACAGACAGACAGACAGACAGACAGACAGACACACACACACACAAACAGACAATAGCGTCCGTATATATACTCGCCGCCCTGGGGGTCGGCGAAACAAGCTTTGTCTAACAAGCTTTGTCTAAAAACTGTGGCACCACGTTGGCATCAGTGTAAACTTGAGAGCGTGTGCGCGATAATGTGCACTGGATAGTGAAGTGCCGCTAGACATTTAGCCGACAATCTGGTGAGGTACCTATAGCCGCAATTGGTCTTGGATTTGTTCGGGTACCTGATCCACATATGGATCAGAAGATTCGCCGCAGGCACACTTTGCGCTTATAATTGTGGCAACTGATCCATAAATGGATCAGAAAAATTCGCCGCAGGTACACAGTGCAATAAAAGTGTCTAAATGAGACGACGCCCTATTGAAAAGGGTATAAATGGGACGACGCCCTATTGAAAAGGGTATAAATGGGACGACGCCACATTCTTTTGGGATTAGTGCTCGATGAATCCACACAAAGATATGTTGAAATCTCAGCTGCTTGAAATTGTCGAAATTTAGAAATTCTGACAAAAACCTTGAAAATATCCCTAAATTCGTTAATTATAAAATATAGAACTATCTGCTAAATATTTGGCAGTCTATGCCCGACACAACCATGCAAAGACATTCTGAAATTTAAGCTATTCGAAATTGTCGAAATTTGGGAATTTTAGCAATACCCTTGAAAATATACCTAATTTCGCTAATTAGAAAATCTGAAACTATTTGCAAAATACTTGGCTGACTATGCTCGATACATTGGTGCAAAGAAGTTTTGAAATTTAAGCTGTTTGAATTTGTCGAAATTTGGGAATTTTGACAAAACCATTAAAAATAACCCTAATTTCGTTAATTATAAAATCTGAAACTATTTAATAAATACTTGGTAGACTATGCTTGATACATCCGTGCAAAGAAGTTATGAAACTTAAGCTGTTTGAATTTGTCGAAATTTGGCAATTTTGACAAAACCCTTGAAAATATCAGTGATTTCGTTAATTATAAAATCTGAAACTATTTGATAAATACTTGGCAGACTATGCTCGACAAATCCGCGAAAAGAAATTTTGAAATTTAAGCTGTTTGAAATTGTCGAAATTTGGGAATTTTGACAAAAACCTTAAAAATATCCCTAATTTCGTTAATTATATTCGCTGAAACTACTTGTTAACTACTTGGCAGACTATGCTCGATACATCCGTGCAAAGAAGTTTTGAAATTTAAGCTGTTTGAATTTGTTGAAATTTGGCAATTTTGACAAAACCCTTGAAAATATCCCTAATTTCGTTAATTATAAAATCTGAAACTATTTGATAAATACTTGGCAGACTACGCTCGACACATCCGCAAAAAGAAATTTTGAAATTTAAGCCGTTTGAAAGTGTCGAAATTTAGGAATTTTGACAAAAACCTTGAAAATATCCCTAATTTCGTTAATTATATTCGCTGAAACTATTTGCTAAATACTTGGCAGACTATGCTCGATACATCCGTGCAAAGAAGTTTTGAAATTTAAGCTGTTTGAATTTGTCGAAATTTGGGAATTTTGACAAAAACCTTGAAAATATCCCTAATTTCGTGAATTCCAAAATCCGAGACTATGTCACAAATTCATCGCGTCTTATGCCCTTTCCATTTCAGCAAAAACTTTGCCGATACGACTTGTAAATAAAAGTGTCATTTTTGACATTTTCATATTTTAATTGTAAATATCTCGAAATAGGGAAATTAGCAACAGAAACGGACAACGGCACGTTACTCAGCGCATTCGACTCCATCGGGTGGCACTAACCGTCTTGTCTAGTTGTTCCGGACCCACAGACAGACAGACAGACAGACACACAAACGGACATTAGCGTCCGTATATATACTCGCCGCCCTGGGGGGCGGCGAAAAAACTGTGGCACCACGTTGGCATCAGTGTAAACTTGAGAGCGTGTGCGCGATAATGTGCACTGGATAGTGAAGTGCCGCTAGACATGTAGCCGACAATCTGGTGGGATATAGCCGCAATTGGTCTTGGATTTATTCGTGGTACCTGATCCACATATGGATCAGAAGATTCGCCGCAGGCACACTTTGCGTTTATAATTGTGGCAACTGATCCATAAATGGATCAGAGAAATTCGCCGCAGGTACACTGTGCAATAAAAGCGTCTAAATGAGACGACGCCCCATTGAAAAGGGTAGAAATGGGACGACGCCCTATTGAAAAGGGTATAAATGGGACGACGCCATATTCTTTTGGGATTAGTGCTCGATGCATCCACACAAAGATATGTTGAAATCTAAGCTGCTTGAAATCGTCAAAATTTAGGAATTCTAACAAAAACCTTTCAAATATGCCTAAATTCTTTAATTATACATAAAATCTAGAACTATTTGCTAAATACTTGGCAAACTATGCTCGACACATCTGTGAAAAGAAATTTTGAAATTTGAGCTGTTTAAAAATGTCGAAATTTGTGGATCTTAGCAAAAATACCCCAAATTTCGTTAATTATTAAATCAGAAACTATTTGCAAATACTTGACGGACTATGCCCAATGCATCAATGCGCAGTTTCAATTCTAATGTTTCCTTAATATCTCGAAAAAGAAACATTAATTCTATGTCCGGTTGCCGTCAACTTATGCGCCTAAACATTCTTTACAATTCGTGTTCTCACGATGAATTTCGAATTCTGCACCAATTTCCAGAAATTTGACATTTTTTGAAAAATTTCGAAAAATCGTACTTTGAGTGCGTGTGGTGCGCTAGTTCAGACACACGTGGTCATTTAGACCAGTCTCATTAACTCACCTCTATAGGGGCTCTCTTTTACAGGAAACAGCTTCTGACCACTCGCTGCCGTTCGGGCTCGGCTAATGTGAGACAACGGACTTAGCCAAAATTTTGGGACGATTTTAATGGCAAAGTCCGTGCCAAAATTTTGGGACGATTTTAATGGCAAAGTCCGTTGTCTCACATTAGCCGAGCCCGAACGGCAGCGAGTGGTCAGAAGCTGTTTCCTGTAAAAGAGAGCCCCTATAGAGGTGAGTTAATGAGACTGGTCTAAATGACCACGTGTGTCTGAACTAGCGCACCACACGCACTCAAAGGACCATTTTTCGAAATTTTTCAAACAAGCTCCGGTATTAAAAAGTTGAGTTTGTATTCTGACTGACATTGCAAAGAGTTGCGTTCTTTCTGTAGAGAGTGCGAGAGTTCATCGCCCGCATGCTCCGCTTCATGAGCTCCCGCTTCGCAAGAGGGTATTGCATAGCAATATTGATTTCGCCCGCGATTTGGCTTTTAGAGCAAGAACATCCCTCTTTCAAGCAACGCTTTTAAAACGTGACAAAAACCTGTAAAAGTTAGAGCGCACTACGAGCAATCAAACCGTGTCGCACTTCTGCATGTAGCAAAGAGCGATCTTAGTGTAAAATCTCGAGAATGGCGTTTTCTGCGGTGCGTGCTTGCGTTATCCAAAAATTTATTGCTGCCGCATGAAAGAACACGTCGTGGGCTTTCACCTGGCGTGTCGATTATCACTCTACGACGTAAGACGAGCGAGTTAGAGCCGTTTTGTGCTTTTGCACCTTCGAGTTACTGTAACTCGCGAAATTCAAACTTTTGAGTTTCGACCAATGGGAGAACAAATGATCAGTGAGTCGGGAGCTATCCAAAAAGCTCGAGATCGTATCTCTACGACACAAGTTGAGCGCGTTAGAGCGATTTTAGCGCCAAAATGCCGAGAGTGGCGTTTTCCGCGGTGCGTGTTTGCGTAATTGAAAAAACTTTTGCAGACGCATGAAAGAACACGTCGGGAGCTTTCACCTGCCGTGTCGATTGCCGCTCTACGACGTAACACGAGCGAGTTACTGCCGTTTTGCGTTTTGACCTTCGGGTTACTGTAGCGCGCACAATTCAAACTTTTGAGTTTCGAAACCTCTTAGCGGAATGATCAGTGAGTCGAGACCTATCCGTAGAGCCCAAGATCTCCGCTCTACGACTTTCCAACGCCGAGATCTGGGAGCGTTACGGACGGACGGACGGACGGACGGACGTACGCACGCACGCACGCACGCCGAGCTCTCGTAGGGTGTCGCCCGCCTGAGGGCGGGCGAAAAAATGTCAAATTTCTGGAAATTGGTGCAGAATTCGAAATTCATCGTAAGAACACGAATTGTAAAGAATGTTTAGGCGCATTAGTTGACGGCAACCGGACATAGAATTAATGTTTCTTTTTCGAGATATTAAGGAAACATTAGAATTGAAACTGCGCCGATTTTCGAAATTTGCAATTTTCTCAAGAAATACCTATAGGAGGGACACCCTAATCTCAACGGGGTCCAATGCAGAATCGATCGCTCTACAAGATGGGCCATGAATTGGGCCGATCGGTCCCGGCGTGTTTGAGATACAACGCTTTTAAAAACGTATTTTTCGGAGCTACCGTATCGACGCTGTACGCAGCGTAGAGACTTCTAACTTCTGCAGGGCATAGCTGTTATTGGGCTCTATAAGTGTGCCAAGTTTGAGACCCCGGTCGGCTGTCTACCTTTAGTTATTCGCCGCCGAAGTTGAAACAATGCGCGCGCCGCAAAAGTGTGGGGTTACGGAAAGTCGATATATCTCCCGCTAGAGGAGGAATTGAGCGGCCGGACTTGTGGCGCTCTGTTACAAACTTAACTACCTACCAGACGTATGAGGTGGCGACTCTGGCTGCTGACCCCCCCTGGCCACTTTTACTACATTTTTCGGGAGAACGCCTCATATGTAGGAAAAATGCTCGATGCACTTTCTCCCTTGTTTTCAAGTGCAGAAACGCAGTATCGGTTATCAGTCCTAGACCTACACAGCCAAATTGCGTCATATGTTCCATGCATTCAGCGCACCGGACAGACTACGCCCTCTGCAGCCCTAGTACGTTCACGTTGCTGATGACAGCTCAGTCTTCCAATGATAAGCAACAATAGGCTTGATTTTTACGATGTCCTCTACTCTGGTTTATTACCTCAGTGACGACAGCGACCGAGCCTAAACAACTAGTGTAGGCTTGAAGTTAACTGTTTGCGTTGTGTCACAAAGCGCTTGAATAGTGAGCTTAGCAAGGGCGTCACAGTACTGGAAATATTTCAAAACACTGCTCAAAGCTTCCCACCTTTTCATTCTCTTCTCTTACAGTAGCGCGCTCACATCTAGGGTACATACCTCAATATTCAACAAGGCAGCTCAACTTCTCCAAAAGGGCTGACTTTTAAAAGGCCGACGCTTGGAGAAGTTAAGCACAGCCGTATTAAGAGTTGACGTGTCCTAGCGAGAATTTATAGGGAATCTGCTGGCATGAGCAGTTAGAAAACTGTGCCAAACCAATTCCGATAAACCTAATCTGACGTTTAACGGCAAAACGGGGCCACTACCTAGTGTATAAAAGAAATTTTTACCGTGAGCGAGGAAACTGGCACAAGGCAACAGATTTAGAATATCACCTGGAATGGAACACCTGTCCCTCCCTCCAACCATACCACTGACTACTGTACCTGCCAGGGCAACTCACTCATAGGCAACAAATTTCCACTTCGCACAAAATACTCACCACCCTGACAATGTTCAAATTGACGCAAATGCAGATATGCACATGAATGGCTTACGCGAAATCAGCAGTGGCGCCGAAACAACGCGGGGGAAGCGAAGAGGGTCATGGCGTAATGCGCGCAATGGCGTGCGACGTGCGAGTCTTCCCTTCACCACTAGCGCTGCAGCGTGCTTACGTTGCGCTGCGTTGCGTCCACGCGACGCGACGATGTCTATCGATTGATGTTCAATCACGCGTTCTCAAGTCGTCTAAAACAGATGTAAGTGAATGGACGGGCATAGGTAGATTTGCTTTCGTGGCCTCTTCTAGAACTTGTTTGTGGCTTGATTCAACTCAAGCTCCTCGTTTGTCCACTGATTTGTGTGCTCCTCACAGGGGTGACCATAGAAACTGAAACTAGTTTCAGTTTCAGTTTCAGTTTCTATAAATATACTGAAACTGAAACTGAAACGGCTTCGATCCCAGCATACTGAAGAGCGAAAAGAGAAGGAGAAACAGGACACGCTGAAACGAGTGAAACAGCTTCGATACCAGCAAACAAAAGAGCAGAAAGAGAAGGAGAAGCAAGATAAGCTTGTCAGAATGAAACAGCTTCGGTCTCAGCAGACTGAAGAAATAAAACAGAAAGAGAAAGAGGTCAAGATCAGTAGAATGCAGAAACTGCGATCTCAACAGTCAGACACAGACAAAGAAGTAGAAAAAGTCATCAAAGCAAGACGAATGAGAGCGTGCAGGACTAAGCATAAGAGCAATCCTCAGCTAGACAACATTGCAATGGAGTATGAAAGTGCGATCTCTGGCAAGTTGAGCAGTGGCTGCAAGAGTTGTCTGAGAATGTTGTGGTTTGAAAACTCATACAGTTTGACTGAAGAGAATGAAATCACTGAACAATTGATGCTCAATGAAAATGACAGACTCTGCTACAGTTGTGAGAGAAGAATTAGAGATAATGAGATGCCAGCGAAGAGTTGGTACAATAACCTTAGACTTGACAAGGTGCCGAACTCATTGAAGCTCTTGAATTTTGTTGAGAAGAGATTTGTTTGTCAAGTTCAGACCTACATGACTCTGCTAAAGCTGCCAGGAGAAGGTCAATTTGCCCAAGATGGTCTTGCCATTCATTTTCCTTGTGACCCTGAAGAAACATTGAAAATATTGCCACCAGAAATCGAGAGATCTGGAGTTGTTTGCATATCGGGAAAGACCCAGCAGTATATCAGACCTATGGCAATCGTTGCTGGCTTGACATGGCTGAAGAGGAACAACTGGCTATACAGAGACTGTGAGATTGATGTTGAAGCACTCAAAACCTCAGAACAGATCATTGATGCAGTTTTAGATGAAATTGCTGAAACTGGTGCCGTTCCAATCGATTATGAAAGTCCAAGAACAAGGGTTGATGAGTATCTGAAAAGAGGTGGAGTGAAAATTGATTTCCCCAGATCAGAAGGTAATCCCCTGAGCTTTGCTGACAGGAAGTTTGCAGAGTGTTTGGCTTTCCCCTGGCTATTTCCCTATGGCAGAAATGACTTTGATGCTGAGAGGGAAGAGAGGTTGAGTTTGCTACAGTATCTTCAGAACAGGATTCTTCATGAAGACAATAGATTTCGCTGTGATATTCCTTATCTAGTCACTGCTACTAACCGATATGAAAGACAAGTCTTGAAAAAACTAGTCAGCTTTTATGTGTCGAATCTCCGAAAGACTACAAAACAAGGAGCTGAAAGAACTGTACCCATCACTATTGGAGACATTCAGAACTTGACACAGAATCCAGATCTAGTCACAAATTCATTGATGTTCACCAAGCAGCAAAGAGGAACTAGCTCATACTGGAAAGACAAGCTCTGGGATTTGCTGGCAAAGATGAAGTGCATTGGACCTCCTGACCTGTTCATCACATTGTCATGTGCAGACCTGCAGTGGCCTGAACTAGAAGCTTTGCTGAGAGATGACCTGGGAGATGACTTTGTCAACATGGCGCAAGGTGTGAAGAGTGACCCAGTGATTGCTGCCTTGTATGCTGACAAGAGATTCAGAGAATTGTTGAAGTTCATTCAGAAATCAAAAATCCTTGGAACAGTTGATGATTATCATGCAAGAGTAGAATTTCAAAATAGAGGATCAGTTCATTTCCATCTGTTTCTGTGGATTGCTGAAGCCCCATCACTTGCGAAAGGAAGCTCCAGTGAAGATATTATTGAATACATTGACAAGATTATCAGCACAGAATGGCCTGAGGTGGACGAAATGCATGAATTGATTAAAGTTCAGGTTCACAATCACACTGGAACTTGTCAGAGAAAAAGCAAATGTCGATTCCATTTCCCCAGAAGAGAGTGTGACAAAACGAGAATTTTGTTCACTGAGCAAAGAGCAAGTTGTGTTGGAAACTTTTATGAGCTGAAAAGGACGAAAAGTGCAGAAATGATCAATGCTTACAACCCAGATATTTTGAGACGTTGGAGAGCAAATATGGACATACAATTGGTCTATGGTGAGAAAGGAATGGCTTTCTATGTG
>JASAMZ010008181.1:0-15802 GCA_030248115.1 Linhomoeus sp. GSCO2_2 | reverse complement strand
ATTGCCCAAAAATTGCTTGTAGTTCAGGTCCCCAATAGCAAAAGCCAATCGAATTTTCACCCGTCGCAGAGTTCCTGTCACCAATTCGGCCTTTCAGCAGGCGCTTCCGCACTGGCAGTGCGCACAGCGCAGCGCAGCTGAAGGCTGCCGTCCGTCTCGGCCGGGGCTACGCGCCCTGCGAATCGACTGAAAACGCAACCCTGTGCCAAAATGCTCGAGTTCTTCTTTCAGACGCTTCCAGCTGGGCCACCATTTGGGATGCTCGGCACGGAGAACGTATTCGACGACGGGGTCGGACGCCTTTCCCAGATTTGCTGTCGTTTGGGCAAGGCCAATGGATCGAGTAGAAGGAGCACAGCGTTCCATCAGTCCGCTCGGGCAGCAGCGCCATCTGCCAGCTGGACTGTTGTCGAGCTCGACTTCCCCCACTCGAGGTCCGACCAGACTCGTGGCGGTGCACGGACGGCGGGAGTCGGTGATGACCGGAACTCCCACCTGACTGCCGCCATGAACGAGACGGACGACATGCTCAGAGAAGTCGACTCAACGGCTGGACTACAACTGCAATGCAGCTGAGCATCGATGGGGCGAATTGCAACGGAGGCGTCACAAAATGCCTTATTCGACGACCCCCTCTTCGCACGAATGCAGATCAATGATGAAGCGCTAATGGCGCCGCCAATCGGCAGGGGGACTTTTACAACAACGAGGAATTCCAAAGGTTGCTTCCGTAGTGAAGGGAAGAATAGAGGAGAGGCTACAGAGACCCCGCCCCACCAAGCTTCATCGTGTGAGGGCAGCACGCCTCTTAACAAATGTGCTCACCGAATCTACACGAGCGGAAATCGCTTCCTCTGTTTGAGAAGTCATCGGAGTCCCCACTTTGGTCGGATTCACCTTTGCTCCCTAATTCTTCGCCTGATTGTTTTTGTTTTTGAGTAGTCCCAGTATGGTGCAGTTTGAACTCGGCGACGCATCCCGCCCAGATCCTTGCCGCTTTCTGTTGCCATACAAGATGTCAGACTCCTGCAGTCATTGAGCCCCGATTCGCGTCAGCCCATCGTGAAAACAACGTCCTGCGAGAAGAGATACAAGACCGTTCGGTTTACTGGGATCATTGAGAACGCCAGTCCTACAGTTGTCCCCAGTTGCATCAAGGGCAAAGCTTATTTGGAGCCAGAATTCAACCTCGGGCACCACGGGAGACTGCATTTTGACCCAAAGGGGAGGCGAGGGACGTCAGCGTCCCATTTTCGCCTTTCTCGGAGACACCTGGATCGGCCCAATACGGCGAGTCACTCCCTTCTACCGGCTAAGAGCGCCCCACCCACGCGTCCGGGCCCCGCAGACGCTCCGCCCACGCCCTTGCTGGAGCTGTGCTCCAGGGGACGGGGTTATCCTCCACCGGAGCACCGAGACGGGCTACTTGGGAAGCAGGTATCCATCTCCCCAGTTCTCGACTTCCCAGAAGAGCTTCAGAGGGTACGGCGCAGCGCGCGGCCTGGCCTCGCTCCTCCTGGCGAGTCGCAGTGATTTCGCCATTGTTCTCCAAGCGGGAAGGAGCACAAAGTGGCCTGTGCATCAAGGTAACACGTACTTTTGATCAAATACTCTTTCAGGTTCACCGGTTCATCATGAAGCTGATGTCGCCCGTGCCGGGCCATGCTGGGGAGGATGGGGAGGAGAGCAAGAACGGCCGCTTAGTCATATATTTGCCGTAAGCGCTTGTTCACACATCTATATTCCACCATTTAACAAACCCTGTCTGGAGAGCCTGAGGATCTGCCAGCCTCGTCCCACCGTACGCCCACCATTTGATCACTGTATTCGTGCGCGCACAGCAGCATAGGGAGCATCTATGCGCGCACGAATACAGTGATATCAAATGGGATGAGCGTACCGGTGGGCCAGTCGGAACAAGGCTGGCAGATCCTCAGGGCTCTCTAGACAAGCTTGTCGACGGTGGAAGTGTAGATGTAGTGGACGAACGCTTCTACGGCCAAATCTGTGCTGTCTTCGATGACCAAACGGCCGTTCTTGCTCTCCTCCATGTCTGCCTCCAGCATGGCCCTCAGCACGGGCGACATCAGCTTCAAGATGAACCGGTGAACCTGAAAGAGCTTCTGATCAAAAGTGCGTGCTCCCTTGATGCCGCAAAATCAATGCAAAAGGGCCACTTTGTGCTCCTTCCCGCTTGGAGAGACGATGGCGAAATCACTCGACTCTCCGGAGGAGAGGAGGCCACCCACGCGCTGCGCCGTCTCGTTCTGAAGCTCTTCTGGGAAGCTGAGGAGGCACTTCAGATGCAGGCTGCCTCCCTCTTCCAAGTAGCCGTCGCATCTGGTGCTCCGGACTTTCGACTGGAGGAGCCCATTGACCCATCCCCAGGTGGACCATTCCACAGAGGGCGTGGGGAGGAGCAACCTTCCTTTGGCCGGGCCAGACACAAGCAGACTGGTGGGGCCTGGCTTCTCCACGTAGAAGGAGAAGGTGACCTTCCTCCCGCCGTCGTCAGGCAGCCGACTGCGGCTGTCCTCGAGAAAGGCGAGGAAAATCGAACACTGACAGTCCTCCGCCCTCGAATCCCCCTTTGGGTAGAAATGCAGTCTCCACGTGGTGCCGTCCTCAAGGTTGAATTCTGGGCTGGGATAAGCTTTGCCCTTGATGCAACTGGGATGGCTGTAGACCTTCTTGGCGTTCTCAATGATCCAGTGCAGACCGACGGTCTTGCTGTCCTCTCGCAGGACGTAACTCTTTGACTTCACGATGGGCTGAAAGTACGATCGAGTTGATCAATGACTGCAGACTATGACATATGGCAACAGAAAGCGGCAAGTTCTAGCGGGCAAGTGCATATCACCGTTGAACCTGCCGCCATCCTTGAATACTCGACGAAAAAGCGATCGGCTAGGAGCGAAATTCAGCAAAGGTGAATGAAATCGAAATGCAACCAAACAAGCGACTCCAATGACTTCTCAAAAAAGAGAACAACTTTTTCCGCTCGTGACTGATTCGTCAGCGCCTTGTGCTCACCATATGGGGCATCCTGCCCTCACGCGATAAGCGAAGCTTCCAACGCGTCAAGCGGGCCTCTAGATTTCTGTGCGGCTACTCTACTCATACGCACCTTCCTCTTCCTTCACTACGGAAGAGACCTTTGGAAACTCGTCATTTGTTGTAAAACTGCCCTGGGTGGCGGCGCCATTAGAAACGCTTCCATTTGCATCATAATCTGCATTCGTGCGAAGAGGGTAGGTTCGAATGACCGTTGTGAATCGGTGGCATTCGTTGATTCGCCCATCGTTTTCAAATGCTCACTGCATTGCAGTTGTCCACGTCCAGCCGTTGAGTCGACCTTCTCCGTCTCTGAGCATGTCGTCCGTGTCCGTCCGTGGCAGCAGTCAGGTGGAGTTCGACTGGGTCATCGCCGACTACAAGTCCGTCCACGCCAGCCACGAGTCTGGTCAAAAGCTCTTGAGTGAGGAGCTGGAGCTTGACGACGGCTCCAGCTGGCAGATGGCGCTGTGTCCCAAGCAGACTGATGGACGCTTGTCCTCCTTCTACCTCGATCCATTGGCCTTGCCAAACGACAGCAATGCTGGGAAAGGCGTCAACCCCGTCAAGACGATCGTCTCCGTCAAGCATCCAAATGGTAGCGACTGGAACATTCTGAAAGAAGAACTGCGACATTTCACGGCTGGCAGGGTCTCCGTGTTGCCTATCGTTTCCGTCGATTCGCAGCAGTTGCTCCAGAAACCACAGACGGACGGCAGCCTTCAGCTGCGCTTCCAGCTCACGCTGCCAGTGCGGAAGCGCCGTCTGAAAGGCCAGTTCATAGACAGGATTGTCAAGCGGTGGAAATCCGAGATTGGCCAGGAGTTTGCTGACTTCTTCCTATTGAGCGACTCTGGGACGAGATTTGCGGTATTGCAACGATTTTTTCGCCCGGCCTCAGCCGGGCGAACCCCTACGAGAGCTCTTCGTCCGTCCGTACGTACATACGCACGTTCGTACGTACGTCACGCTCTCAAATCTCGGTGTTGGTAAGTCGTAGGAAGGCGATCTTGGGCTTTATGGATAGCTCTCGACTTACTGGTAATGTTGCTAAGAGACTTCGAAATTCAAAAGTTTGAATTGCGCGCGCTACAGTAACCCGAAGGTTCAAACTGAAAACGGCTCTAACTCGCTCGTCTTACGTCGTAGAGCGGCGCGCGATAGGTCAACTAAAAGCTCTCGACGTGCGCTTTCGTTTGGCATTAAAAGTTTTCTTAAATACGCAAACACGCAACACGAAAAGCGACATTCTCGCGTTTTTAGCGCAGAAATCGCTCTAACTCGCTCAGCGTGCGTCGTACGGAGACGATCTTGGGTTGGTTGGATAGCTCTCGACTCACTGATCGTTTGTTCTTCTATTGGTCGAAACTCAAAAGTTTGAATTTCGGGAGCTACAGTAACCCAAAGGTTTAAAACGCAAAACTTATCTAACTCCCTCGTCTTCCGTCATAGAGAGACGATCTTGAGTTCGTTGAATAGGTTTCGGCGCACTGATAATTCCGTTAAGAGAAGTCGAAATTCAAAAGTTTGAATTGCGCGCGCTACAGTAACACGAAGGTCCAAAACGCAAAACGCCTCTAACACGCTCGTCTTACGTCGTAGAGCAGCGTGCTATAGGTCAACTAAAAGGTCTCGACGTGCTCTTTCACTTGGCGTGAAAATTTTGTTAATTACGCAAACACGCACCACGAAAAGCGACATTCTCGCGCTTTTAGCGTAGAAATCGCTCTAACTCGCTCAGCGTGCGTCGTAGAGAGACGATCTTGAGTTGCTGGATAGCTCTTGACTCACTGATCAGTTGCCCTTCTATTGGTATAACTCAAAAGTTTGAACATCGCGAGCTACAGTAACCCAAAAGTTCAAAACGCAAAACTTCTCTAACTCGCTCGTCTTACGTTGTAGAGCGGCATTCGTTCGACCGTTTGAAAGCTTACGTTGAGGCAGTTGTTGAACGGTCATTCCTAAAGAAATACTTTTGTTTTTTTAAACCCTTGTCTTACGAACAACTTTGTCTGCTAAAAAAATTAATCCCGGGCGATCCCAATGTTGCCTTGCAACAACCGCTCAGAAATGCGTGTGTCTTGCTCAAAAAATTAATCCCGGGTGATCCCAATGTTGCCCTGCAAGAACCGCTCAGAAAGGAGCGTGTCAGAAGTAGCGCATGAATAGTGGACTCCGGGCGGGCGCGCGTCATATCGGAAAGGCTTCGAAATACTTTACAAAAGTATCCACTCTTTTACTCTTCCACTTTAAAATACTCACAAACCACTCTGTATTAATAAAACAACTCAACTTTTTTAAAACAGCTTGTTTCGCTGCCCCACGCGGGATGATCAGTTGTCGTTCTGTTCAGATCGATCGCAATGTGCTCTGCGTGTGGTCAGAGGTGTTCGAGGCCATGCTGACTGCAGAGATGGAGGAGAAGCAGAAGGGACAAGTCGCCATCGCCGGCGTCAGTGCCCAGGCTATCTGGAGGCTTCGTTCAGTTCATGCAGAGCTGCCAGGTTCCCCAGAAAAGCCAGTCCAGAAAACCTCTGCGAGAACTCTACAAGATGGCCCACCAGTGAGCTTCGTCCATCATTACGATCGAGTTGCGTCGAGGTTTTCTGGTTCTGGTGCAAGTGGAAGTGTAGATAGCTTTGCAGGTACCAAGTCAAGGAGTTGCTGTTGCTCTGCCGAGGGCTACTGAAGTCCAACGTTAAAGTGGCGGTAGTGGAGGAGATTCTGCGTATGGGCAGCACCTACGAGGACCCAGAGCTGACGCTGGCCGCCCAACAGTGCCTCTGCGACAATTGGAAGAAACTGCAGGTGCCATTCTCTGACACTCTATTGCGCTCGGTGGACGCACTGCGTGGGCCTTGCGTGCGTGTTTTGGTGCTGGGCAAACTGAAGAAGCTGATGGAGAGCTTCCCAACGAGGTGATGAATGCCGTCGCGATGGTTCTCATCGATGGACAGAGGAGAGAAGGGTGAAGTTGTATAGGAAATGACCACATTGTGTGTGCGCGCGCTTAGTGTCGCTCAAGTTCCTTTCTTTGGTTTGTCTCGGTTTTCTTCCCATTCCCAATTTCCATATTCGACCTTGAGATTTCCTTTCCTACACTATGTCAACGATTGCAGTAGAGCTGTGTGAACCGAGAGAGATCGTTAACCTTACGTTCTTATGATGTACGTTTGGTCGATCATAAGATCGGCCGACAGCTTGGCGCCAATTCAAACGTCGGACGATCTTAGGATGCGCCTTGCAGTGTTACGCTGTATGCTCTTCTCAAATTGACCGCCAAGAGTTTTGAAATATCCACAAACTAAACCAACTAAGTAGTCTTTCTCCATCGCCTGGTGGGTGTTTGTGCTTGCAGAATTCAATCTGGTTAACAATCCACATCTTAGGGCCGTGCGCGACACTATAGGCTGCTCAATATGTCTACCTAATGATATGCTTAGCCGCGTCTTTGCTACATAGTGTAGAAGCTCGAACGCGCTTTCTCTGTGTGGAGTGCTTTACGAATCAATCGCTGGCGTGTTTGTGACTGCGTGCGTGTGTGTGTGTGTGTGTGTGTTTGCGGTGTCAGCCGCCATCCGCCGCCATAGTGGCCTCACGGACAGACCCCTGCTATGGGGACTTTGTAGAAGTGGGTTTGTAGTATCAAGATGTTCGGGTGCGGGTGCTGCTCTGGATAAAATGACCCCGCTTGACGGTGAGTTGCTATCAGCGGCCAACTCGAAAACTCCCGGCGGGCGCAGAACTCGCTGCGTGCACTTTCAACTTTTGGGACAACTTTATTTCCCTAACTAATTAGTATGAGGAAGGAAACTGCAACAAGTTGAAAGAGACGCAACAGTTCCGCGCCCGCCGGGGGTTTTCGAGTTACATAGCCTGACTGATAGCAACTCACCGCCAGGCGGGCGTCTCTGGCCGGCGGCAGCGCCCGAGGATTGGTACTGCGAAGCCGCGCCCGCTTCTACAACGTCCCCCTGGGAGCGCTGCTCTGGGCCTGGGCTGGAGGTGGGCCGAAACTGGTCTGCCCATTACGTGGGGAAGCCTACTGTAGATATTTAGCTGTAAACAATGGAGCCGCTGAGAAGGGCGGCGCGCGGAAGCCAGTATACAGCATGATAGAGAGCCCACGCGGGACTTCTCTCCGTGAGCACCTAAGGCGCGCCAGTGCCACTGCGATCAAGAGATACCCCATAGTACCACTGGCGATCCATGAACTTGGTATGTGCCCACACCAATCAGCTACAAAATTGTATCGAAATTTCTGCTCCACAGATGAAGATTTTGCCAATGTTTGCGTGTAAAGTTAGATTAGAAAATTGCTTCTGAACATATTAGACTGCTCTGAAATAGTGCCGCCGAAGGCGAAAATTTTTGCCGATCTTCGTCTCTTCTGTAAATATCTCTAGAACAGCACCACGGGCAAAATTATTCTTCCGGGTCTGGTCTACAGCACACAATTCTTCTTCCCGGGGGAGGGTAGGGTAGTGTGGTCAAGCGAGGGGGCGAGGGGAGCGTGCGAACAGCACCCCCCCCCCGCCACCAGATCTGCTACTGCATGGTACGTAGTGGTGTAGGTAGACTCCTGTCGGTAGCCTGTAGTTTATGGTAGGTAGGTTGTAGTAACCACAAGTCACGCCACCACTGAAGGTGTTTAACTTGTAGGCGATAGTCCGAAGCCCGTATGAGGTGAAACAGCATTTCTTGTCTCTGCGCAACCAGTTAACCTACAAATCGGTCGTTTCGCGGCTTTTAGGCGACTGGTATTACGCAACGTTTGAAAGTGTCATAAGGTGTAGTGCGTGGATTGCATAAGGACGACCTTAGTAGGTCGATCTTGGCTACTGCATCGGTCGACCTAACCGGCACGAAAATTCAAAATTTAGAACGACCAAACGTACATCATAAGAACATAAGGTTAAAGACGTGCGGATAGGTGAGTATGATGACTGGTGCTTTGTCGTTGTGTTGTATGTCCGTGTGCTCGACTGATTTGCGTTATCGCTTTCTTACACACGTCATCAACGCTTGCGCCTAGCAGTTGTATAGCGGTGGTGCAGAGCGCAAACCCAAACTCACGCAGACCGAATACTGGGGAGAATGCGAGAATTATTCAGTCGACTGCACCAAGGTAAAGTCGGCCATCGACGCACGATACTAACAACACTATAACCGCCGCAGCTCCAAACTCCAAAAGGCAACACTGCGACAATCTCTAATAGCTAAAGAAACAAGCTTAGAGTAAAAACTGGGTACCCGATGATGGTTGTTGATTGGCATCGCATAGTGTTTCGGGCATTTGAGGAGTATATTCCATAGTGTGTCAGAATAGAAAGTTGAGCATTTCTTCATGGAGTTTCGCCGCAGTTACCTCAAGTTTCCAAAGAAGGTTTGTGATGATATGCCTGGGTAATTGACGCTGTAAGGCGTATTTGGCGGTACTGATCCATAAATGGATCAGGAATGTTCGCCGTAGGTTCACTTTGGAATGAAGAGGTCTGAAATGGACGACGCCCTTTCTTTTGAAACCACAAACGCGGACGGTTCCGTTTGCATTACTGTAGATCCAGAACCGCACAGTGAACAGATTGCCGCGTTTCGTCTTCGATTGAATAGGTGGCAAAAACATACGTTGCCGGACACATCCATGGAAAAATATTGCTGTGTTTTAGTCATTTTAGTCATCCGAAATTTAAGCAGTTTGAAATTGTCGAAATTTGGGAATTTTGACAAAACCCTTGAAAGTATCCCTAATTTCGTTAATTATAATCTCTGAAACCATTTCCTAAATACTTGGCAGACTATGCTCGATACATCGGTGCAAAGAAGTTTTGCAATTTATGCCGTTTGAAATTGTCGAAATTTGGGAATTTTTACAAAACACTTGAAAATATCCCTAATTTTGTTAATTATAAAATTTGAAACAATTTGCTAAATACTTGGCAGACTATGCTCGATACATCGGTGCAAAGAAGTTTTGAAAGTTAAGCCGTTTGAAATTGTCGAAATTTGTGAATTTTGACAAAACCCTTGAAAATATCCCTAATTTTGTTACTTATAAAATTTGAAACAATTTGCTAAATACTTGGCAGACTATGCTCGATGCATCGGTGCAAAGACGTTTTGAAATTTAAGCCGTTTGAAATTGTCGAAATTTGTGAATTTTGACAAAACCCTTGAAAATATCCCTAATATCGTCAATTATAATCTCTGAAACTATTTCCTAAATACTTGGCAGACTATGCTCGATACATCGGTGCAAAGAAGTTTTGAAATTTATGCCGTTTGAAATTGCCGAAATTTAGGAATTTTTACAAAACAGTTGAAAATATCCCTAATTTTGTTAATTATAAAATTTGAAACAACTTGCTAAAAACTTGGCAGACTATGCTCGATACATCGGTGCAAAGAAGTTTTGAAATTTAAGCCGTTTGAAATTGTCGAAATTTGTGAATTTTGACAAAACCCTTGAAAATATCCCTAATATCGTTAATTATAATCTCTGAAACTATTTGCTGAATACTTGGCAGACTATGCTCGATACATCGGTGCAAAGAAGTTTTGAAATTTATGCCGTTTGAAATTGTCGAAATTTGGTAATTTTGACAAAACCCTTGAAAATATCCCTAATTTCCTGAATTCTAAAATCCGAAACTATGTCACAAATTCATCGCGTCTTATGCCCTTTCCATTTCAGCAAAAACTTTGCCGATACGACTTGCCAATAAAAGTGTCATTTTTGACGTTTTCATATTTTGATTGTAAATATCTCGAAGTAGGGAAATTAGCAACAGAAACGGACAACGGCACGTTACTCAGCGCATTCGACTCCATCGGGTGGCACTAACCGTCATGTCTAGTTTTGTGACACCCACACACACACAGACACACAGACACACAGACAGACACACGAACGGACAATAGCGTCCGTATATATACTCGCCGCGCTGGGGCGCGGCGAAAAAACAACGTTCGGACAGGAGAGCTAGCAGGCTCAAATGCGGTATGTATCCCATTGGAAGAGCTGACAAATTTGCAGGCGACATTCGAGCGGTTCGTGTACGTATTCAGCACTTCGGCAGTAACAACGACTATGACTGACACTGCTGACTTCAGAGATCACCCATCATCACTCTTTCTTCTTCCCATCGACAAGGACGACAGTAACGGCTTTCAGCACCTCGTTAGGAAGCTTGTCCTGGATCTCCTTCAGTCGGCCCGACTCCTGAAAGAGCAGCTCAACAAGCAAGCATTGATGGACGGAAAAAACTCACTGCCAAAAGTGTACTGACTTCCAACTCCTTCCAGTTGTCGCAGAGGCACTGTTGAGCCGCCAGCGTCAGTTGTGGGTCCTCGTATGTGGTGCCCATGCGCAGGAACTCGTCCACGACGCTGACGTCCACCTGGGACAGCAGCAGGTCCCGGCAGCGGTCCTCCAGCTCCTTGACTCGGTACCTGCGTACAGAGACACAAGTGATACGTGACACTCCTTGAGTGTCAGATAGGCACTCCGCGTGATTGTTTTAGCAGACGGGGGCACAGAAACTCCAACAAGTGTTGCATTCCCGTTAAATTTGTTTGTTCCCAATTGTTTCAGTGTAGAACTAGGGTCCATAGCCCGGGGTGGGCCCAAGCCGATGCCAAATACTTAGAGGTCGATGTGGCGCCAGTGACGCTTTGGCCGTTGGAGCAGGCTGTACTGACGACGATGGCGGGTGTTACAGTACGATGCTCCTATAACTCGGTTCGATCGCGCGTGCGTACACGCCTTTCTCAGCGCGCCTTATATGGACGGCGTACTGTAGGCGCAGCAAAATCAATGGCGGATGGTATTTTCGGATTCGCGAAATTTTACAGAGCGTGAGTATATTCGGCCAAAATCAGGCTAAATACACCGCAAATCGCCAAACAAACGACGGATTCGCGTTCAGCGGCATCAGAAAGCCCAGACACAACTGTCAACACAATTTTGAAACCCCGGGCACAATTCGTGCCGGTCCGCGCCGAAACAGCGGCAATTCACGGCTCGTCGGGTGCCGTGGTGGGTTGGTTTTTTGGCCGGTCGGGTGCCGAAAGCAGGCTAAAGGCATCTCAAATCCCAAAACAAACACCGGATTCGTGTTCAGCGTCGTCCGAAACCCCCGAAACAAGTGAAAACACAATTTCGAAAATTTGACCCTGGGATTCAAAAATTCGGCGCGGCCGGGGTGCGATACCTCAAAATGGTCAAGCCACTTCGTCTAGACCAACTTTTGACGCTGAACACGATGCAACGGTCAATTTGCCGCTAAAGGCACGCTTACCGGCCCAAAATCCATTCAAAGTCGAGAATCCCAATTTTCCGCTCGGGACCCGGGACTTTTGCCACCGCGGATCTCCCGAACGGCGAAACCGATCTCGGCGGTTTTGGTCTCAAATGAAAGGTAATATAAGTGTCCAGGTCAGAAATTAAATTGGCGAGGATCCACCGTCGCAAACTCGAGTTATGATTTTTTAAATGTCGGAAAAAAATTTAAAATTTTGAATTTTCTACCGTACTCCCGCGTCGGACCACCTAGGGAGCCCGTTCCAGTCCCGCTTCGTAGAGGACCCAAAGGCCTACAACATATCCAAAAATCACCAAATTCGAGCCACTTTTGCGAAAGTTATGGCGTCTTTTTTTTTACTTAGCAAAAATTTGAATTTTTGAATTTTCGCAAAATTCTTCCACCGCCGAAATTTTTTCACCCCCCGAGCACGCTGCGCGTCGTCATAAGCTATCTTTTAAAAAAAATTGGCTCCCTAGGTGCTTCGTAGCGAGCGCCAGCCCCGAAGGTGTTAACTGTGGGCTTTTATCGCTCCTATAGCACTCCTTCGCTTTTCAAGCGGCGGAGTGCCAACAAGCTTAGAGTAAAAACTGGGTACCCGATGATGGTTGATTGGCATTGTATAGTGTGTCGTGCATTTGAGGAGTATATTCCATAGAGTGTCAGAATAGCAAGTTGAGGATTTCTTCGGGGAGTATCGCCGCAGTTACCTCGAGTTTTCAGAGAAAGTTTGTGCCATTGTTGGGCAATCGATGCCTGTAAGGCGCATTGCTGGGTACTGATCCATAAATGGATCAGGAATGTTCGCCGCAGGTTCACTTTGGATTAGAGTCTAAATGGGACGACGCCCTTTTCTTTTGGGTCACAAATGCGGACGGTTACGGTACCGTTGCTGTAGATTGCAGAACCGCACAGTAAACAGAATTGCCGCGTTTCGTCTTCGATTGAATAGGTGGCAAAAACATACGTTGCCGGACACATCCATGGAAAAATATTGCTAAGTTTTAGTCATTTGAATTGCCGAAATTTACTATGTTTGAAAAAAACCTTGAAAATATCCCTAATTTCGTGAATTCTAAAATCTGAAACTGCTGTACAATTACCTGACATACTACGCCCGATTCATCCACGCAAAGATATTTTGAATTTTAAGTTGTTTGAAATTGTCGAAATTTGGCAATTTTGAGAAAAACCTTGAAAATATCCCTAAATTCGTTAATTATAAAATATAGGTCTATTTGCTAAATAGTTGGCAGACTATGCCCGACACAACCATGCAAAGACAATCTGAAATTTAAGCTATTCGAAATTGTCGACATTTGGGAATTTTGACAAAACCCTTGAAAATATCCCTAATTTCGTTAATTATATTCTCTGAAACTATTTGCTAAATACTTGGCAGACTATGCTCGATACATCCGTGCAAAGAAGTTTTGAAATTTAAGCTGTTTGAATTTGAACCCTTGAAAATATCCCTAATTTCGTTAATTATAAAATCTGAAACTATTTGATAAATACTTGGCAGATTATGCTCGACACATCCGCGAAAAGAAATTTTGAAATTTAAGCTGTTTGAATTGTGAAATTTAGGAACTTTGACAAAACCCTTAAAAATATCCCTAATTTCGTTAATTATAAAATCTGAAACTATTTGATAAATACTTGGCAGACTATGCTCGATACATCCGTGAAAAGAAGTTTTGAAATTTAAGCTGTTTGAATTTGTCGAAATTTGGGGATTTTGACAAAACCCTTGAAAATATCCCTAATTTCGTTAATTATAAAATCTGAAACTATTTGATAAATACTTGGCAGACTATGCTCGACACATCCGCGAAAAGAAATTTTGAAATTTAAGCTGTTTGAAATTGTCGAAATTTGGGAATTTTGACAAAAACCTTGAAAATATCCCTAATTTCGTTAATTATATTCGCTGAAACTATTTGGTAAATACTTGTCATACTATGCTCGACCCATCCGTGCAAAGAAGTTTTGAAATTTAAGCAGTTTGAAATTGTCGAAATTTGGAAATTTTGACAAAACTTTGAAAATATCCCTAATTCCGTAAATTCCAAAATCCGAAACTATGTCACAAATTCATCGCGTAGTATGCCCTTTCCATTTCAGCAAAAACTTTGCCGATACGACTTGTAAATAAAAGTTTCATTTTTGACATATTCGTATTTTAATTGTAAATATCTCGAAATAGCGAAATTAGCAACAGAAACGGACAACGGCACGTTACTCAGCGCATTCGACTCCATCGGATGGCACTAACCGTCGTGTCTAGTTGTTCCGGACGGACACACACACGGACACACACACGGACACACAAACAGACAATAGCGTCCGTATATACTCGCCGCCCTGGGGGGCGGCGAAAAAACCTGATTCAGAGCAGCATCCATCACTGCTGCGAGGACTGCTGATGCTCACTTGTGGCCCAACTTGTAGAGCTCCTGCACATCGTGTCCAGACTCGCACTCCTCTGGGACCCGGCAGCTACGCATGAACTCCACAAAGCCTCCCAGAGCAGCGTCGCTGAAGCCGCTGATGGTGACCTCGCCCTTCTGCCTCTCCTCCATCTCTGTGGTCAGCATGGCCTCGAACACTTCGGACCACACGCAGAGCACGTTGCGCTCGATCTGAACAAAGGTTCAGGTGAGCATCCATCACTCGTGGGCCGAGAAAAGTACTCTTTTTACCACAAATCTCGCTCCAGAGTCGCTAAGCAGACAGAAGTCGGCAAACTCTTGGCCTTCCTTGGATCTCCATCGTTTCACAAGTATGTCCATGAACTGCCCCTCCAAGTGGCGCTTCCTCACTGGCAGAATGATTCGGCAGCGAAGGTGAAGACTGCCGTCCTCCTGCACGTTCTCCAGCAACTCTTCCGACTTCACAATGTAGGCCCAACTCAAACCACTACCGCCCACTGAGAAATCGCGCCACCCTTCACGCAAACACTTCCAACCCCCTTTTGGGTTATTGAAGAAGAAGCCGAACTTGACGTTCTTCAACCCCTTGTTCATGTCGGGTAGAGACGTCAGACGGAGGAAGAGTGATGCGTGCCCTCCCTGCCACGCGTCTTTCCCATTTCCCTTCGGGTAGAGCGCCATCCGCCATCCTGAGCCGTTGTCGAGCAGCAGCTCCTCGCTCAAGAGCATCTGACCCGTCTCGTGGACGTCGTGGATTGACTTGTAGTGTGGAATAACCCAGTCGAATTCCACTTGGCTACTGCCACCTGCGCACACCGGCGACATGACGATGAGCTGAACAGAGTTGATATGCAAGTGCCATACACATACAGTAGTGGCGCAATACTCTACGAGAAAGAAAAGGCACTCGGTCAAGAAAGCCCAACGTCTGTAACTCGGTTCATACAGGAAGCGGCGAAACCTTTACTGTTCCAAAATCTTGAAGCGCGGGTACGGTAAGCGCGATCATTTTCGAATGCACGACACGACAACATACAAAGCACACTACCAACACTGATCGAGCAATGAAGAAGGCGCAAGGCAGGGTGGACACGTTGGGTTACCGCGAACCAAATTGGAGAGCGCCACAGTCATTGGAAGGAGTCAAAGCAAGAGCGAGCGCCTAAAGATAGTGTAGGCAAATCGATATCTACCTTTCCTACGCAATGCATGTGCGTGCATGGTGGCGGAATCGACGACTACGCGCTAAATACCTACGACAATGTAGCTACTAGGTTGACGAATCGGATCGGAGATCACCTGTAGCGGAAGTGACCATTGATCACCATTCAGAACTGGGCGCGCTCGCTGAAGAAGCACACGTTTCCCACATTCGTCAACCGATATCGCCCAAGCTGGAGACAGCGACACGACGACACAGCCCATTGAAGAATGCTTGGCAGGGCGCGCGCCACGAATTGCAGGGTACCAACTCAGGCACACACAACCACGAATCGCCGTCTTCCGTTCACTCGTCCTCCTCCTCTTCCTCACCGAAGCCCAAGCACATGGCATCACAGAAGTCGTCGGGGAATTGACGAGTGATGTCCTTAGCCAGGCCGCTCTTGTACAGCCCCTTGAGGTTGTCGGCGATCACCTTGTGGACCACTTGCTTCAGATGTGGAAGCGCGTGCAGCTGCAGCAGCTCCAGACAGGGCACCAGAGAAGACACGTCGGCGCGCGCGGTCAGCTCTCTTCCGCAGAACTGCGTCAGCTGCTCCATCTGGTAGCTGAACAGTAGAATGAAGATGAGTGGATTGCAACGCAATGCGTCCCACGCGTTGGCGCGTCCTAACAATGCGTCGCGCTCGCATACGCCAATTTCAATTCAATGATAGCATCCAATTCATGCGCACGAACGAATTCAATGTCTAGATGGCTGGCAAATCGAATACCACTATCCTCGCCAACGACTTCGTTTCCGTGATGAAGTGTAGGCTTATACATACCTATGAGCCAATCGGAACAAGG
>JASAMZ010008179.1:0-14051 GCA_030248115.1 Linhomoeus sp. GSCO2_2 | reverse complement strand
GCTTGTGTACATTTCGAGCTATTAAGTCATAACCAACAAGCAGCATTCCAAATTAGCCTAAGATAGCCAAAGATACACATCATCACTGAATTTGACAGCTACAGTATTGTGTCGAGAAACTAGTTTCAGTATTGCACGGTAATACTGATTCTGTTTGTGGCGTTTTAGTTTCAGTTTAAATATTGTATGCCTGACCACTTTAGTTTCAGTTTCAGTATATGTATTGGATCTGAAACTGAAACTAAAACTAGGTTCAGTTTCTATGGTCACCCCTGACGAGGACTACGACTGTCTACTAATGGAGGCTTCAATCACGCCTAAGACAGAGATGAGGTTTTTCTGCTCGAATGCCCATCTTCAAACTGATCTGGCGCGAGTGGCCCTATGGATCACAAACGAGCCGTGCAAGAACGGAAGTTTTGTCGTCAGTTAGCCGGCTACAGCTGCGAGCGATACGTCGTGTCGAACAACACTTGGCTGTCCTTCCCCGACTTGCGGGAGACCAGGATCGATTTTGGAATGGCGGCGTTCGAGGGGAGACTCTACGTGCTCGGCGGATGGAACATCGAAGACAAGCCTGTCTACTCTGACTCTATCGAGATGCGGGAGCCGTCGGTTGGGCAGTGGTCGACGATGGAAGAGAAGCTGAAGACGCCCGTCCACTCTGCGCCAGCTTTCGTCCTCTCGCCTTTCGACTTGTGATGGTTGTTTGGCATTGGCAGTCTAGCGCTTGGCGATTTCCATACTCGAGTCAGTTGTAACGGCAGGGAAACGCAGTTAGCTCATCGCGGACTTGACGGACCAACGCATGCGCAACTCGTCGATCAACATCTGGTTGACGCCGCTAGCGCAGGCCAGGCTTTACCAGTATTCAGAGTTCAGAGTTTCAGAGTACAGAGTTTCTCGAACGCAAAATTACAGCGTCCGAGAGCAAGATATGCAGAGCACTCACTTAGCACTGGTGCAAGCTGGTGGAGTGGAATGTCTAAGCGACCGCATTTCGACAGCACATGGTGTACTCTTTAGCAACTCAAATCAACCAAGCGATACAAAAGCCGTCACCTCTAGACGTTCGTCTTCAGTCCAATTCTCTACTCAAGCAAAGTGTGCAAAACTTCAAGTTTGGAGCTAGAAGAATGTCGAAGAAGGTAATCCTGATTGTCTCCTGGGTCCTCTGCCTTGCAGTCGACAAAGGCGATGCTGCCCCGCTTGAAGATGGGTGCGTCTGTGTGTGCAGAGTATTACAAACCCTGCGTAGAGCACGAGCTGAAGCACCCTGTTACAAGTCAAAAGTTGGCTTTTGACTTTGACTGCGTCCCACTTGATTGTTCGCACTCGTCAAATGATTTGCCTAGCCGCAGCCAGGCGACCTCGCCATCGAGTGAGTGATGTGTCGTCTCACTACTTCACTGACTAATGATACGGTAGGTCGTGGTCGCAAAGAGTCGGACCTCAAAAGAAGGCCAGAATTCAAGAAAGTTGACCTTCCCAGGCAGCATTGATCTAAGGTTTCTTCAATTTTGTTCTATCAAGACATGCTTCAATTATGTTCTACCGTATTTCAAAACTCTGTATTATGTTATGTTGTTGTTTCAGCCAACCTGAGGGCCTCGGTACCCACCGACGAGTCAAACGAGGCTGCGTTCGAATGGAACAGCATTGCAGCAAAGACGAAGACTGCTGCAGCTATCCGGGCAAGGATATGAAATGCAAGCTTAAGTTGATAAATAATGGGTCCTTTGTATGCCGAGAAAATTACGGCTCTGGCTAAGGGAGGAGGATATACCGTCTGTTCCTACTAGCAGTAGCAGAATGAATAAAATGCAGCCGATGAAGGATCCTAGACTTCTGTTCTGCTTCTAAGACGAAACAATTGAAAGCAGTGTTAGCGACAATGCTGAAAGCTACCGGCGAATGGCACCGTTTCACGTACACTTATCAACGCGTCATACTTTATTGCACTGCACTGTCGAGGCGTTTGATGTGTATAAGTTACATAAGTTGCGTAATACCACGCAGCGTTTAACTGTAATGCGAGCATGCACTTGGATAAATTGAAGACGATAGAGTTTGGCCTGCTTGACGGATTCCGTCTCTACAAATCTAGCTGCTAACAGCTTCGATTGATCCTCACCACTCTCACACAAGGGCCAGACAACAAGCTCTGAAGGCAAAAGCTGCCCAATTCGTCCGGTGGACCGCGTGAGTTTCTAGCCAACATGTTCCTCTTTGTGGATAGAGGCAGCACCAAGTCGCAAATCACTTTGGAGGCGACACAGATAGAATGTGTTATCCAAATTCGAACCTGACTTCGACGGGAGGTGTCGGTATGTACACTAGCCAGGCAGGGTGCACTATATTCCCTGACTGAGCCACCATTCGTTGCACTTTACTGTGTGGAGCAAGCAACGGACGTCGACACTGTCAGACTTCAGAGTCCTCCTCTACTCGCCTTTGTTTCAACCCCAGTAACACCTTCAAGTAACAGTCAACGGTCTGACGGTGTTGAGTATACGGTTGGCGATTTCTGGTATACTGATTGAGATTTTTGCATTGCGATCGCCTTGCATAGTTTGCGAGATTGGGCTTCTCTTTATGAATTGCCTCTACCGGAAGAGGTACAGTGACGAAATTGCACCGCAATGTTGAAACGTCCAACAAACTCAGACCAAGAAGTCTGCCTTGCTAAGAACAAGAGGCACTTTGCACAAGGTATGTATTCTTCACACTCTAGTAGCCGTTTATCGTTTTATGATGAATCACTACTTAGTACCTTCGCTCTGCCCTCACAGAATTCTTGCGTTGATAATAGCAATGGGTGCGCCACGTTCTTACTGGAATGACGCAATGTTGACGGCGCGTCTTGCGAATTGTTTTTCGTGATCGCAACATTATTATGCAACTTCTTTCTCAATTATATGCACACCCACCTTCTCATCCGTCGATGGCACACGCAAGGGCGCGACGCACGACTCACTCAATCTTGCGCAGAAGATTCACAAATTTTGTAATTGACCAGGTACATTTTGCCTGAAACTAGCTCCCTGAAATAGCTTCTGTGAACTGTGGGACTTGATTCGCGCAACACACAGCAGAATGCTGAGACGAGCCTGCTTGGTGGCGTGTGCACTGGCCATTTCTGTTAGACGCTGTGTCAGCTGTCCAGATTCCATGAAGTTTTCTTCAGATCAAGGTGACAGCTTCTGAATGTGTACTCTCTACATCCGCCCTGCTAATACCGTCACGTGTTCAGATATGACCACGTCTTCACTACATACCACAACTCCACTTCAAAATGTCCCAACGACAAAAGCATCGACCAGAACCGCTACAGGTTTGGTACAAAGCGGCTCATAGCGTTTTACGTGCGTAGTAGCACGCACTCGATTATTAGGGATGCAAGAAACGACAGCGGCTGAGCCAGAGGCGGCGACGACAGCAACGGCAACATCAACCTCTACACTACGTGGTAATGCTATGTACGCACGAGTCGAGTTACATACCGCCTATTCAATTATGTTCCACGCTCTAGCTACCGCACAGTCAATTGTCAGGTGGGCAAGAGACGTCGACGACAACACCAGAAGCAACGACGACAGCAGCAGGGAGTTCCAGCAGCTCCACGGACGGTCCTATGACGACCACTACTGCAGAAGGTACATAGGGCGTTCTCGGCTTGTCTTCCTTAATATCATAATTCTTAATTGTTTATCAGCATCAACAGCACAGGCTGACAACTATAGAACTTCCTGTTCTAGTTACCTCGAGTTTGAACGAATTTGAATTATCCTTACTCATGCTCTGTTTTTTGGAATTTTGGTAACAGTATGTATTTCTATGTAAAAATGTACCTACCTCAAGATTAAATAGCTGTTTGCGCTATGTACATGACGAACTAGGTTCCAGACGTGGCAACCTAAAAGAAGTTTACAATAACATTCTCCGGCATCACGCGATCGACTAGCCTTACTGGTTTGAATGTCTTTAAGGGATGGCAGTGGTAGGTCTGGTGCTACTCCGATAGGCAGAGTCCAACGGTGACCAGCGTTGCCAACACTCTCTCAAAAACTTCAGATTCTCTCACAACGTTGGGGGCCACCACCAGCACAAGTCACTCCACCAGTTCAGCTGGCGGGCTTGCAACCACTTCGCCTGAAGGCATGTCGTGCTGAAAAGGGCGTGCTGATGATTTCAACTATAGTGTACCTATTGCTTCGGACT
The DNA here is from genome assembly GCA_030248115.1 of Linhomoeus sp. GSCO2_2. Classification (NCBI taxonomy): domain Eukaryota; kingdom Metazoa; phylum Nematoda; class Chromadorea; order Monhysterida; family Linhomoeidae; genus Linhomoeus; species Linhomoeus sp. GSCO2_2. The sequence goes on along the minus strand of JASAMZ010008179.1, from coordinate 9,830 downwards.
ATTTCAGCATTATGCCTTACCAACTGGGCCACAGCGCACTTGCTTGAAGGGAAGAGGTGCTTGAAGTATTTCGGAGGTTATACGGCGGCGGGCATGCGGTAGGCGTTAGTGAATTATTGAACACTACTGGTGCCTGATGTGCAGTCATAATCATGGTTGTCGAGGCGGCTGTCACGATATTTATTTCTCGGGTTCTAGTAAACTAAATTCATCGAAATTTTGGTACGCTAACCGGCCTTATCATAAATAGACTACCTAAATTCCGAATTTGGTGATAGGTAACTGAATCAGTGTAGCAAAACTTGCAGAAAGTAAGAGTATTTCAAAGGAAGAAGAGTGAATATATCGCAGACGTGAAGCATTTAAATATGTATAAGAGTATTAAACGATATTCCTAAGGTGCAGCAAATGAAAATGAGCGAGTGCCAAGTTTGGCATAGAAAGACGCAAAGACCTCTGTTGTTTGTGTGCAGAGATTGGAGCTTTACTGAGGAATACTGCGTCGGATTGGGCGGCCACCTGGCCACCATCAACGATGCTGACTTCGGGAACGCCATCGCAGGTACGAGGTACACTTACCTATGAAGGTTTATGAGATTATGCACCTGTTTTACAACCACTCCTATAGTAGACGAACTAGGGTCTATAGCCCGTGGATGACGCATTGCAGCTTCAGAGACTGATGTCGCGCAGCTGACGCGCTGCAGCTTCAGAGACCGATGTCGCGCAGCTGACGTGCTGCAGCTTGAGAGACCGATGTCGCGCAGCTGACGTGCTGCAGCTTGAGAGACCGATGTCGCGCAGCTGACGCGCTGCAGCTTCAGAGACCAATGTCGCGCAGCGGACGTGCTGCAGCCTCACAGACCGATGTCGCACAGCTGACGTGCTGCAGCTTCAGAGACCGATGTCGCGCCGCTGACGCGCTGCAGCTTCAAACACCGATGTCGCGCAGCTGACGCGCTGCAGCTTCAGAGATCGATGTCGCGCAGCTGATGCGCTGCAGCTTCAAACACCGATGTCGCTCACCTGACGCGCAGCACCTTCAGAGACCGATGTCGCGAAGCTGACGCGCTGCAGCTTCAGAGGACCGATGTCGCGCAGCTGACGCGCTGCAGCTTCTGTCAAAGGTTGGGGGTCGCCGGTCTCGATGTCGCTTTGCGCCGACTGCGCCTCTCTCCGTAATCAGCAAAGAGACCGCCCGGGACAGTGGCACCTGACAAAGCGACGTTTTGCGCTTCGCCTGTGCCCGTGACTCGTGCGCCCTTCTTGGTCAGAGAACAAACCGACGTTTTGCGCTTCGCCTGTGCCCGTGACTCGTGCGCCGTTCTTGGTCAGAAGACGAAACCCCGTGTTGACGGTGCTTTGACAGTGTGTAAAGCATATTGTTATCAACTTGGGTCTCACAGCGAACACAGTGTGTAAAGCAAATGGTGCGCAAGTTGGGTCTCACAGCGAAGCAAGCTGTACTATGGCGGAATCGTAATCGTTGTTGCGAAGAATGTTCTTCCGAAAACGGCCGAAATTGGCCCGAAAATCGCGAATTTCGGACGATTTAGGCGGCGGCCGAAGACGAAACTTGGGCCAGATGGTGCAGCGTCGAACGGCGGTTCCGTTGATGCACGGCTCGTCGCGATCCGCCGCCGCAGTCGGCAGTTAGCGCCAAAAAAGTGCCAAAAAAACGATATTTTCGGAATTTCGACCGAATTTAGGCGGCGGCCCAAGACCAGACTTCGGCCAGACGGCGCCCGGCGGAAGGCGGTTCCGAAAATGTATAGATGTCCGGGATCCGTCGCCGCTGTCGAGAGATATTTTGTTGACAGACAGACAGACAGACAGAGATCGCGAGATTAGTATATAAGGATAATAATCCGTGATGGAGCTTTCCGCCCCCGTCCTTGTCGGATCTTCGTTGTCGTGTAGTTGGGAGGTTTAAACTGTAAACACGTTGGCTGGGGGGGGGGGCAGGAGTGAGCACAACAAGAGGAGCACCATATGGGGTTTAGACTTAGAGAAAAGGCAACTTCACTCCAACCCTCACACAACAGTGGCAAATATCCAAGAGAAAGAAGCTTGTGGCATTGATAAGTCAGTTCGACAAAGTCAGAATTTTGAAAAGTGAATTTCGCATGTAGAGCTTCACAGTTTGAGATAAGATCATTTATGACCGAAATGCCATTCAAAGGTTCTCAATGGCCTTGCTGCGACTGAGCCATGGCCTTGGTTTGGAGCCAATGACCGTGTAGTGGAAGCCGAGTGGCAATGGGTGGCCGACCAATCGGCATTGCCAAATGGCGGTGATTTCTTGACCTGCATTTATCGCACAGCAGCAAAGATAAATACTGAGAAATTCTGGATGACACCCTTTATCAGATACCAAAGATCCTTTATCTGACACCTAAGATCCTTTATCAGATATGTAGCAAAGATTGTTTATCAGATACAAAAGAAAATGAATAAAATCGGAGCAGATCGAACTCTGCGCTCTCTCCTGTCATGTCTTCTCTTCAAGGTCGCCACGGCGGCACAAAAGTTGCAAAGCTAGAACTACATGTAGGCGCATCTTTAATTTGGGCGGTTGACTATTACTGCATGAAGCATTGAGCCAAACCGATGTCCGCACGCCAGAGATTCGACCTGACAAAGACCGCACATCTTCGATGAGCTACCCTGCGCGTTGTTTGCAGGCATCAGCCGCAACCCATATGCCAATTGGAAAGAATCCAGTCCAGACAGCCAAGAACGGCGACGAAGATTGCGGCGTGTTGGTCGTGGGCGGCGACGACGCGGCCAAATGGGACGACAAGCATTGCGACGAAGCGCGCGGATTCATCTGCATGAAGGATCCGTCTACGGTCGCCACCACCACTCGTGCGGGGCTACCCTGAATTGGCTACTGTAATACGCTACTGTAACTTCTGTTGCGTAATGGTATCCGCCGATGTGCTCAATGGACAACCACAGTGTAGCGAACCTGACAGCAGCCGGCAAATACAAAGCCACACGACAATACACAATCGACGTAGTAGACAACGTAGACGACCTGTCGCTCTGCGTTGTCAGAGAGTTGATAGAGACCTTCTTACAAAATCAGGTTTTGAGTTTCCGCGTTACGCCGCGAATGTTCGCCGCTCCTTTGTCTTCTTAACAAGTGCACTTCTAGACATTTACTGATAATACAGTTGATATGGCCAACAGTGATACTACAGTTAGTGTCACGAACAGCGGTCGATGCGAACAAAATTATTCATTTTAGAACGACTAACAAACACGTGTCTAGAATGAAAATGACCTATTATTGCAGAGGCGGCACCATCAATTGAATCTCCCCTTCCAGTCTAGGGAATACTGTGTTGGCGCACAGAGTGGGCACATGTCGTTGCAGAGCGACGATTGCCTTGTCAAGAATACTCTTTTCATCTATCGCTTCATAGAAGAAGTTGCAGGCTGCACATATGTTCTTCCTTGCTCTGCTCTTTGCTGGTCTCACCGCGATGGGCACCCCCGAAAGAATCGACGTTAGTGAAGCGGGTAAGTTCGCAATGCGTGCTCCCAATCTCGCCATCCAAAATCGCCTTTATCTGTTATGACGAATGACTGGTTTGCTTACGTCATCAGAGCACGAAATGTCGTACAGATGAATGCAAATGACAGACTGTTGAAGGGCCAGTGAGTGTCCACGGATCCATCCATGGCCTCCGCAGCGCTATGTAGGCGGTTGGGGAAGGGTGGGGGGGGGGGGGGGGGAGTTAGGGTAGGGAAGTCATGACCAGGGTTTTTCTCTTAAGCGCACCTTCCTGCCTTCATCCTAGACGGTTTGAAGGTGGCGTGGCGATGCAAGGGGTGCTTAAGCTGAAAACGCCAATTTGATGATACCCTCTTATTATTAACGTTCAATTCGTCAGTTGCAGTTTGAACACAGTATACGTTGATGACAACACCACTGCTGGAATTCAGACTTCCTCAAGGAGTTCATCAAGCCCTTCGTGGAGAAGATGCTGCCAGTCTTCGAGCAGGACCGGGCCTATTCCGGAGACGACGTCAACTGCACCCAGCGAAAGACCTTAGCAGGCAACTTGAAGACCGTCTGCTCGGAGGGACTTGAGAAGGTGGCGAAAAGTCATTTTCGCTTGATAGAGCATACCTAGTCCTACCCTCCCGTGCACAAGTATTCTTGACATATTGTGGGCTAGAGACGTGTTTACACATGGTAGTTTTACTAGTGCCATAGTGCAGTACACGTGCATACAGTATGCCTTAAGTACACATACAAATACTGTAGTACAGTGCATACCTACATGTATGATGGAGGTAGGGGGTACACTTGTAGGCGTTGGGTATTGATTCAACCTCTCTCAAGGGAGGGAGGGGGTAGTATTGAAGAGTGGGGGCTTAATAGACGGGGCGGGGGGGGGGGATTATTAAAAGCCGCACATCGTCAGTCCATCCGTGCCAACGAGCTCCACTGATACAACACAGGAGAGCGCGCCAGTTTAGAAGCTGTTTGGAATAAGCGGGCAACTCTAACGTGTCATCCGCAACGTGTCATCTCAATAGCTTTTCTACGGTAGGCTCTACGTAGCTCTCCATCTTGCCCTACTTGTTCAGCTGGGTCGCGGCGAGGCCTGGGCTCGCACCGACTATGGCCAATGCGTGCAAGGCATCTTCGTTCTGATGGGCAGGCACAACGACGTCAACAACTGCGTCGCCGATCCAGAACGGTACTCAACCGAGTTCCGAAACAGCCTCAAGGACTTCGCCCAAGTCGTCAAGGACTATGTGAGTGCGCACGCCAGTCTATTTCGAGCAACGACACTGTTAAACTTGAGAAATCAAAGTGTGTCGACTTACATGTTCTGAGTAGTTTATAAACAAAGTGTGGTGTCCGAAGCGTTTGCGTGGTGTTAGATTGCGAGTTGGAAGCATGCCCGGTGGACTCCAGAGGCGAAACCAACTGCGTTGAGTAACCCACACCACATTGCTGCAAATCACGGGGACGAGTCGTATTTTCGAACATTTTACCGGCGTCTGAAAATTATATGCGTCCGAAACATCTGCAATCGACCAGTTCCAATCAAAGGTTATCGCGAATATGCGTGTGTTGCGCGCGAAGCGCATGGCAATAGCAAACCATCTCTCAGATCGAGCTGAAGCGCGTCTCTGCTGGTGAGACCGAGCCAGCGAAGGAGAATTGCCGGGACGCCTACAAGCAGCTGGGCGACTTTATCACGGCCGCTGAAACAGAGGCCGCCTTCCAAGCCTTCCCCCAAGTCGACTTGATGAAAGAGGCGCTGGAGAAGTGCGACATCTTCTTTCCCACGGATTAGGAGCTGCAGCAGTCATTGTGTCGCTTGACTATTTCGAGACAGTACAATGGCACTGCTTGTAGGTGTGTTGTGCGCGTAAGCAGGTATATTCTTTATGCGATTGGAAACGCGCCAGGCGAGAGGATATGGGGAAACCAGCACAGTTAGTGCATAGTTGGCCGCTTCGCCACAGTCTGGCTGCTCGACTCGGCGCACTGCTGGCATTGACGCGAGCACTGTTCACTCACTGCACAACAACGCAGAAACGACACAGTGAGCTATCAAATCCCAGGTCTCACTCAACTTCGACTTCGTGGGGCGCCCCAGGCCTTGCGCAGCTCCTCGAGCTGGTCGACGTCGCGCTGCTTCTTCAGCAGTTCGGCGACCGCCGAGCTCGTGCCGCAGAGAAGCATCGAGCCGAGATACGTCGGCAGACGGGCTCGGGCCCAGTCCCTGAGAACGGCGCTGTTTCGCAGGGTCAGCGCAGCAACAAGCATGGACAGCAAAGGGAAGAGGCCGTGGACGACCGCGTCCATCTGAATGCCACTCGTCGACGATTCGGAATTGGCCACCACTGACCAACCGCCCATGAGAACTGTGATGGCAGCTAGACGTAGGGCTAGCACCTTCAGAGAGAACGTGCTGACACGCACGTTCTCCAGCAGCTGGTAGCGGGCGGAGAGCTGGGAAGAGACGGCGCCTGCAACGCGTGAAGACGTTGGATCATTCGAAGGGTCGAAGTAACGAGCGCCATCCCCCCCCCCCCCTCCACATCCACTTGTTTTAAGTGCCCCTTCTTGAGGTACATACATTGTACGCTGACATAAACACGCGCCCACTGCTCTTCTTCGAGTTGCGATACGCTATTTCTTGACAATGGTAGACATAGATGGGCACAGGGTTGGCAAGTGTTGGCAAATCCATCCAACCCTGAAATCCGAGGGGATTTAGCATTTAGCAATTTAGCACCCCGCCCACCAGATGTAGCCATAAGTGCTATGTTGTATGATGGAAGTTGAAAACCGTGCTCATTTTCTGTCAAAATATAAACAGGTAGTGCTGCAATGAGTCTAATTTCACCTGTGGTGCTTGAAATTCAGCAAAATTTTGCCTGCGGCACTTGAAATTTGGCAAAATATTGCCTGCGGCGCTTGAAATTTATCAAAATTTTGCCTGCGGCACTTGAAATTTGGCACAATATTGCCTGTGGCGCTTGAAGTTTTGCAAAATTTTGCCTGTGGTGCTTGAAATTTGGCAAAATTTTGCCTGCGGCGCTTGAAATTTGGCAAAATTTTGCCAGCGGCGCTATGATTTTGGGCAAAATTTCACCTTTGGCATTTGAAATTGGGCAAAATTTTACCTTCGGCATTTGAAATTGGGCCAAAATTTTACCTTTGGCATTTGAAATTGGGCAAAATTTCACCTTCGGCATTTGAAATTGGGCAAAATTTCACCTTCGGCATTTGAAATTGGGCACAATTTCACCTGCAGCATTTGGATTTGAACAATTTGGACATGATTGTGCATGAGACACTTTTGAAGGACCCGAATATAATTGCGCAAAATACCATTTAGCACTAGGTCTGGGATTTGCCAACCCTGATCTGGAGACCGTGCCCATCTATGATGGTAGAGTTTAACTGTTCACTTGTCGGATGGACTCGATTTCTGGCCATCAGCCATGCTTGTCGACGATTGGCCAGAATCAACACGACAAATACCAGAAGCAGGCAAAGCTCGGGTATCTCGCTTGCTGCTATCCAAGAGAGAAAGAACGGACTGCTAGTAGCAATGGCGTGGACGGGAGAGCAATACGGAACCACGTGATCGGCGTGTATGACCACGTTTGCCGCCACGTAACTTGTTCCAATAATACTGGGAATCGACTGGACTGATGTAGAATTTGATGTCAGCATTTCAACTCTGAGCTGTTAGCTAAGCTCTGAGCGACAATGTACACGCACGGTTAGCACATAAAATGGGTAAAGATCTGAGTGTGGAATTTGATGCATATCAGCTGACTTGGTATGTACTTTCATACTGAGCTGCTGTACCTGTGCCGCGAAAAGAACAATGGTCAAAACCCAGTTAGATTTGTCCCCTATAGTTCCGGACTGACGATAAGTACAGGCTGGCATAGATTCTTTCGATAGCCAGCACAATAGCTGCACCGGCCCCATGGTCACAGACCCACCAAAGGAGAAGTAGAGAAGGAACAGCGGGCTGCATCCCACATCCGTCGTCAGGCCATCGCAGCTACGCTGAAAAGATGCCACTACTCTGGAAGAACTCTTAGCTGAGGCATTTTCGCCAGCCAGCAGTGTGTCAGTCACTCCCCATGCCTAACCTGGCAATGAGGCCCCTCCATACTTTTCCGAGGGTGGTGGGATACAGTACATCCTTCCCAGTCCTCACTGCCTCTCAGAGTAGACCGACCCAACGACCTACCTCCCTCCCCCCTTCTCCAATCTGTCATTCGCTTTTACGGCTAGCTAACACTGATACAGGCGAAAAACCCCCCCAAAAAAAAAAAAAAAACAAAAAATAAAAAAAAAAACCCCCGCAACCCCCCCAACCCCCCCCCCAAAAAAAAAAAAAAAAAAAAAAAAAAAACAAGCGCACCACATGTGCATGTTACAGGCTGCGGCCATCGTCGTCTAGGTGCGTCAGGCAACGCAAGAAGGCGGCCATTGGCTGAAGCATCCATACCTTGTGGGACAGTTGTCGATAGAGATTGAAGGCGGCGCCGGCACCGATGCCTCCGACCAGCACAGTGGAGCAGAAAGAAGAGACCGAGAAGGGCGAAGCGCACTCTACGGTGGTAGGCCCGCCGCTTAAGCAATTCATACGCTATCAAAGCGTTGGAGGCGGCCGCTGCGAGAGCCAGTGTCACCACGGCGCCATTGACGACAGCGAGCCAGACGTCGGCGTGTACCTCGTCCGACAGATGGCACAGCGACCCGATGTCAACGGTGGACGCGCTTCGGTTGAAGGATTGAATGTTGGACGTCACCATTAGTTTTGTTGGAACTGTGTGCTTCTCTGCAAAATCAAGACTATAAGTCGCAAACGAGTTCTTGACTTGAGATTATGAGGTGCTTTGGCAGGTCTTCTGCAAAAGCTGGTTGAGTCAAGCGGGCAGGGAAAAGATTGGAACGCCTGCAAAACAACACCTAGAATTGAGGAGAAGCCACAACTCATAAGGCTAGTGCTCATAAGGCACTGAGCCTTTTGGCCGACGCAAGCACTAATAAACCACATACCTAATGCTTGGTGTCGAATGATTCGACTGTTTTGAACGCTCAGTCCTGTTCAATTAGAGAAATGACACCATGGTACTTGCCGCGAGAAAAGGTACGTATTCGCCATTGCAAGTGAATATGTGACGTTGCCCGCCTAATCACAAATCGAGTCGGTTCGCCGAATAGCTCGAATAACTCGAAAACAATGGAGATGGAGAATGTCACGCCCAATCGCTGCCATGCGAGAAACCCGGCCGGTGTCATGCCCGGGACAAAACCTGTCCGGGGGTTGGTGAACGCTGCGCGCTGAAGCGATATCATGAGCCGACAGAGTTGGGTGCCCCAACCAGCTCAAGTGGTCTCCTATATTTACCATCACTGACGCCGATGATAAGGTCGTCTGCTACAATTGCTCGTGCACACACTGCTCGTATGACACACGCGCTGTACGCGTCCTCGAAGAAGAAACTGCTCGAAGCAACTCGCTGAAAGGGATACAGAGCCAAGCTGAGAGGAGCTGTCTGGTGGAAACTGGGAAAGATTGTGGAGCAGCGGACCTCCGTTATCCTGATACGCTGACAGGCTATAGTCCCCATACAGTTGAATGTGTAAGTCTGACTTGCTTCCTTACTCCACACCAATAGTGATTTTCTGTGCTGTGTGAACACTAAAATTGCTGGTCGTAGTGGGCATCACGCTTATCCTATCTTTCATTTCACCATTTATGCCGCAGTGGCATATGCCTGCCCCGAATTATTCGCCCGGACAAGTTAATGCTAGGTAGGACAAGTTAATGCACGCCATGCTTGCATTAACTTGTCCCCGGACAAGTTAATGCGCCGGACTAGTTAATGCGTGACACCGGCACACTTTAGAGATCCACAGAAGGCAAGCGCGACCACCAGACGGTTGGAAGGCTGTCCGATGGAACTATTGTAGTCAGTGGTAGACGGTACAACCCGACTATAGAAATTGTAGTTCAAAAGAGAGTTACGCGCCTATCCTATATACTAAGGCGCCTAACTGTGTCCGTCTGTCTGTCTGTCTGTTTGTCTGTGAGCGCCATAACTCTAGACACAGTTGTCGGTTCGCAATGATCTATAGCTTAAACTGACCGTCATAACACGTAGTTGTGCATCTTTGCTTTTAGAACTTTGACCGATGACTAAATTCCACAATATTTCGAAAATATCGACTGCGCCAGCACATTCTGAGCACAGAAGACACCAAACGCTGTGACTGACGCTTGATTTCGCGCCGAAAGCTCTTTACACCATCACCATTC
>JASAMZ010008174.1:0-37920 GCA_030248115.1 Linhomoeus sp. GSCO2_2 | reverse complement strand
TTGCGTCCAACGTGCCACACATGACTGCGCAATACTGTGACCCATGAATTATTGAAACGACTAGTCAAGTGTATTGATATCGCGAAATACAATAGAGCGAAAAGGGAAAGAGAACACAAACGCACGATAAAGCGCTGACATTTCTCAGGCTTTGACGTCAATCGCAACGTCAAATACAAGCCGCGTTTCAACAAAAGCAATTACTGGAACTAAAGCAAGACATTTGGTGCCGTGTTTCGGCGTGCATTCTCAAGACACGATCACCAATTACCATAGCTCTGGGCCACGCCTCTTCAGTTGGGAACCCAGAGCGGCGCGGATCTACGGGGACGCGTGCAACCAAAGAGGGTTTGGGGTATCATAGCAGCGACCGCGATACGCAATGTGCACGACACACTCAGGCAAGTAGGCGTCCAGCAAACGTCGCTGGAATGAATGAATGGTCTAGGTTGGAGGGACGCAAGTGGAGACACAATCTAGATGAGCAGCGGCAGTAGGGGGTGGCGTGGCGTGGGTAGCTTTAGAACGTGCGTATCAAATAATTGGCAAAGATAAACATAGAGAATCGAGATAACAATCTAAATCTAAATTTATTTTGTCTATATGAAGATCATTTTAGTAATTGAGTTATAATTTGGTTTATATGATGATTGTTGCAGATGTTGTATTTAGCTAAAAGTAGCATGTTCGATCTACTGAATGAAAGAAAAGTTCTAACCAAAGTGGTTTTCTGAAAGCCATGGTTTAGAAATGTTTTTGTCAGATTTGAGCATCTATTCAGGAAATCATCTGATTTGTCACATATTCTAGCTATTCTAACTAACTGTGCAAAATATACACGAGTTCCTAAACTACTATGAACATTTGAGTCAGAATATAAAAACGGGGATAAATATTTGCAGCTTTTAAATGGCACGTCCAGCTTTTAATTGGCATCTTGCGCTTTTAATTTCTGGCGGCCGCGAAACGCAACGGTGCGCTTTTAATTTGGCCGGAAGCGCTTTTAAAATGGCAGAATGCGCTTTTAAATGGCAACTGGCGCTTTTAATTCCGGGGAAGCTGCGGAGCCGTGCCGCTGGTCAACCAAAAGGCAGACGGTGGGGATATAAGCGAGCGCACTGAATGAATGACTTTCTCGTTGCATTCTGTGTGCATTCACGTAACTTGGATGTCCAACATTCGCATTGCTTGATTGAACACATTGCTATCCCTTGACAACGTATATTCCTTTGAATTCAGGCTATGCTTAGGCTCGCCCTGCGCCCACAGTCCACAAGAGTCAGTCGGCGTCGCAGTCTGGCGGGTCGAAGCTTAGGCTTAACGCGACCGGTGACCGACTTCAGGGCGCGCGGAGCGCGCCCTGAAGTTGGTGGTCGCGCTAAGCCTCAGTTGAGACCCGCCAGGCGCGACGTCGACCGAGTTTTAGTGCAAACTGTAAGTGGAATAAACACTCCTCCATATAATTAACCTCCTGCTTAGGCCGGCTGAGCCCCTTCCCTGCTTTGCCCTGTCGCGCAAACAGCGATGCCTGGCCATTGCTGCGTGCCATGAATACGCTCCTCCACCGCGTCAAGTCCAGGGGAATACTGCCGGAGGAATTAAAAGCGCAACATGCCATTTAAAAGCGCGTTCTGCCATTTTAAAAGCGCCTCCTGCCATTTCCGAAGAGCGGCAAGCAAAAGCTGTCGTGGCAAATTAAAAGCGCTAGTTGCCATTTAAAAGCGCTTCGTGACTTCATTAAAAGCGCAAAGCGATTTATTAAAAGCGCCCAAAATCCTCACCCTATAAAAACTATTGCACTGTAAAAGGGAAATCGTCACTTTTGTCATATAGACTAATGAGTAGTGGGGAGAGGGTGATGTTTAAATCTAGGTATGGACAGGAGTTGCCACTTTGATTGGTTCTTTTGAAAGTTAAAGAAGCTGGGTACATGTCAGTGAATAAATCAGTAAAGTCATAAGGTTCTTTTGCAAAGACTACCAGGTCGTCAATGTACCTTGCAGCAAGTATGATGTGCCTTAGCTTGTGGCTATTTTCACTGCATGTGAAGTATCGATACTCGATGGCTGATAATGTTAGGTCCGCTAACATTGGAGAACAACTTGAACCCATTGGAATTCCTTTTGTCTGTTTAAAGATGTAGTGGCTATATGTTGCATATGATTCTTTGAGAACGAAGTCAATCAGTTCTTTGATGCCAGTTTTAGTAAAAGAAAGAAAATTTCCTTTCTTTTCCTTGGTATAAAATGCTTCTTTATATCCAATAGCGACATACTCATGGTTACCATTTCTGAACAGAAAATCAGTAAGGCTGTATAACTCCTTCTTGACAGTGTCATGTTCTTTTCTCTTTTCTTCTTTTTTACTAAATTCAAGAATTCCAGACTACTGTTTGTTGACCAAAACAGTGTTTTGCCAGTTCTGTTTTCTATTACATTACAATAATTCTTCAGATGTGTTCTGAAGAGTCTTAGTATTTTGTGTAGGGTGGCTGTAACATCCTGTAAACTGGTTTGCTTTGCTGATGCTATGAATCTATAGCCATATGGTGTTTTGTGCATTTTTGGTATCATATGTATTTTTGGCAAATATTCATTGTCAATTTTCAGTTCTGTACCATACATAGTACGCCATAATCTGTTTGTGTCTCTGTAGTATTTCTTGTGGTGTTTCATTTGCTGCTTTGTATGTTTGGTTACCCTCAACGTTTAGAGAATTTGTGACACTGTTGTAACTGATACCAAGTTCATTGCTTAGCATCTTGATGTAGTGCTTTTTGCACGTGAAAACATAATTGTTCGCTGCTTTGTCTGCTGGTGTAATGACATAATTTCTATGAAGCTTGGCAAGTTCTTGTTTCATCTGTTTGTCAAAGTGGTTGTCTGTTTGTTGTTGATTAAATCTTGACAAAAATATTATTCGGTTATTGATAATAGATGTAAATCTTGCCTTAAATCTGTCTAGGTGGGAATTGTTGAGTTTAAATTTCTTTTTTATCCAATTTAAATATGAATCCAAGGTTGCTATAGCACTTTGTTTAACTAAAGAGTAATCAACTGGTTTTGGTATGCGGTATTTTGTTCCCTTGCCAAACAGTTGTCTGAGTTTGGTATTATCAATTATTGACAAATCCCCTGTAATAACATGATTTTCAGGTGAATAAAGGAACTTGGAAGAACTGCATGTGCAAGAGCATGCCATAATGTCCTTTACATTGGCTGTTTTCAAGAATTTTGAGTAGTTACAAAGTTTTAATGACAGAGGTGGATCATATTTGTAGGAGATTACTACCTGAGGTAGATCTGTTCTGTTAATTGGAATGAGTTTTTGCAATGACCTTTCTTTAAAAATGGTGTGTAGCTTTAATTTTTCCATGCCAACATTTGGAAAATATGTAGTAAGGAACAGGTCTGGTTTAATATTTGGAGTGGTCTTGCTGTTCATTCTACTACAGCAATATGACAAGAATTTTCCTGTTATGTCTCTCTTTGTGTTGTCTGTTGTTCCACTGTTGCTAAACCTCATGAATAGCAGTTGTCTGTTTTTTCGCCGCGCCTCAGCGCGGCGAGGTGTATATATACGGATGACAATGTGTGTGTGTGTGTCTGTCTGTGTGTGTGTGTTTCCGTCGCACCGAAGTAAAGTCAGTGACATATGTGGTCAAGTAGAGTCGATGTCGCTGAGCACGGATCCGATGTCCGTTTCTGTTGCTAATTTCGCATTTTCGAGATATTCGCAATTAAAATTCGAAAATGTCGAAAATCGACTTTTTCGTCTGATGCGCTAGCCGCGAAATTTCTTCAGAAATGGAAGGAGCATAGACCGCGGATAATTTGTAACACAAAAGAAATTTTGTGCAAATGTGAAATTTAATAGAAATACGCGATTATTTGTCAAAATTGCATAAATTGGCTAAAATACAACGTCATTTATTGACGAATGTAAATGCAGAAATGGAAAAGTCGTATGCCAATAAGGATTTGTGACATAGTTTTGCACATTTTAAATATTGCAATTTCGAGATATTTTCAATCAAAATATGGAAATGTCGAAAATCGACTTTTTCACCTGATGATATAGCGGCGAAATTTCTTCAGAAATGGAAAGAGTATAGACTGCGGATAATTTGTAACGCAAGAGAATTTTTTTGCAAATGTGGAATTTAATAGAAATACGTGACTATTTTTCAAAATTCCATAAATCAGCAAAATGGAACGTCGTTTTTTGACGAATTTGAACGCAGAAATGGTAAGACCGTATGTCAATAAGAATTTGTGACATGGTTTTACAGTTTTAATAAATTCCAATTTCGAGATATTTAGAATTAAAATTTATAAAAAAATGTGATGAATGTGCACTCGGAAACAGAAATGCGTGCGCCGAACACAGGAATTCGCTCGCGCCAAACTTTTGGCAAGTTTTTTTGTTGGATGTGACGTTTTCACACAGGAAGGAAACATCAGATAAACGGCGTCGTATCATGCCGATAACATATAGCGAACGCGGCGATATCACTGAGCTTCAGATCAGCTGTACAGACAACCGTATCGTGGGGATAGCTGCACTTGGCATCAAGGAACACATTCTCAAGACACTTTCTCCAGATGCGGCTAACGATGTGTACAAAGTTCACTATACTGTTCACCAAAATTTGACAGACACAAAGTATAGGTTGAACTTTTTACACACACAGCTTGTTGTTGGACAGTGAGTAGAAATAGTCAAGCAATATTTCGTTATTGCATGTGTGTGAAATTAGATTGTCAAATTCAACAGCAGTATTGTTGTTTACTTTCTTGTTTGTTCGTCTTTTTCTGCCATGACCTCTTGGAACTCTAGGTACTTTGATAACAAAGTAGGGATGGTTCTTCATATTAGTTGAGACAATATTGTCACTGAGATTCGTACATCCACTGAGCCTTGTGTTTAACCCATGGTCTACCCGTGTTCAGTAGTCGTATGAAATAATTCTCTTTTGCTAATCTGATTTTTCTCGAATTTTCCTCATTTGTATTCATGATGGTTTCAATTATTTGGATTCTCATATCGTCTGCACTATGGCCATCTTGCGAGAAATGTTCATAGAGAAAGCTTTTTTCTTTTCTTTTAACAGCATTGTAGTGTTGTAGAAATCGTACCTTTAGAGTTTGTTTAGTTTCACCAACATACTGCAATTTACATCTGTTACAAGTGATAAGATATACAACATTTTTTCGCCGCGCCTCAGCGCGGCGAGGTGTATATATACGGATGACAATGTGTGTGTGTGTGTGTGTGTGTGTGTGTGTGTCTGTGTGTCCGTGGCACCGAAGTAAGATATGTGGCATATGTGGTCAGGTAGAGTCAAGGTCGCTGAGTACGGATCCGATGTCCGTTTCTGTTGCTAATTTCGCATTTTCGAGATATTCGCAATTAAAATTCGAAAATGTCGAAAATCGACTTTTTCGTCCGGTGCGTTAGCCGCGAAATTTCTTCAGAAATGGAAGGAGCATGGACCGCGGATAATTTGTAACACAAAAGAAATTTTTTGCAGATGTGGAATTTAATAGAAATACGCGATTATTTGTCAAAATTGCATAAATTGACTAAAACACAAAGTCATTTAATGACGAATGTGAATTCAGAAATGGAAAGGTCGTATACCGATAAGAATTTGTGACATAGTTTTGAAGTTTTAAAAATTGCAATTTCGAGATATTTCAATCAAAATATGAAAATGTTGAAAATCGACTTTTTCACCTGATGATATAGCGGCGAAATTTCTTCAGAAATGGAAAGAGTATTTCAGGAAAGTTCCCCCCTGATGGGGGGTAAGGACAGGTGAATTTGTTCGTCCTTATGACGACTGATGATGAACAGGCTGTGTATCTCAGATGACTTCGGGCCCTCTACTACACGGACAAATTCAGCGTGCTCTGTTCACGCGCACGAAGCTTATCACGTACGCACAACGTACATGCGGCAAACGCACTCTACCACTATCAACACACGTGTGTGGCTTCAGTGCCTGCCACCGCATCTCACACAACACAATGTCCGCACTCAGTGCAACGTACGCAAGGGTGGCGGACCCCATGGCTAACTCCCACTGTGACCGCTCAGCCATGCACGCAAGTAGATGGCTTCACCTGCTAACAGAGCTTCTGGAGGTATTAACGTTGGTAAATGCACATTCTGCACTACTGCTGGGTAAGCGATTTGCTTGCAGTAAGTACACAAACGACAAACACAGAGACTCATAATTTAGTGATAGTTGGGCACCCATATACAGAGCACGCTGAATTTGTCCGTGTAGTAGAGGGCCCGAAGTCATCTGAGATACACAGCCTGTTCATCATCAGTCGTCATAAGGACGAACAAATTCACCTGTCCTTACCCCCCATCAGGGGGGAACTTTCCTGAAATACACACCCTGTCCATGTCCACAGAGTGGACACCTTCAGGGGGGGGGGGGGGGGGGGGGCGGGCATAGAGCAGGTTTGCTGAGAGGTGACATAGACAGGTCTGCTTTGCAAGGATTGCTGTTGTAGGTGTGGGGACACAGACAGGTCTGGCCACAGGAGGTTGGATGCACGCACAGACAGGTCTGGCCACAGGAGGTTGGATGCACGCACAGACAGGTCTGGCCACAGGAGGTTGGATGCACGCACAGACAGGTCTGGCCACAGGAGGTTGGATGCACGCACAGACGGGTCTGGCCACAGGAAGTAGGATGCACAGACAGGTCTGGCCTCAGGAGGTTGGATGCACAGACAGCTATACGACTATACGATTTACGATTTCGTCACAACGTCATTCTGTCACCCGCTCCACCCTTCTGGAGTCCACCCACAACACCTCCAATACATATCACCACTCTACAGTTCATTTTGACATTGACTATACGAATTTACGATTTCGTCATAATGCCGTTCCGTCACCCACCACCCTTCTAGAGTCCACTCTCAACACCTCCAATACATATCACCACTCTACAGTTCATTTCGACATCGACTATACAAATTTTACGGCTTCGTCATAATGTCATACTGCACTGGTTCCAACCTTTGGGCATCCATATCTCAAGAACCAAACAACCTAGGAAGATAAAATGTTTTACACATTTGTTCACCCTATGGAGGTCTAGGCCGGATCACTTTGATTGGCGCCCCAGCATGCGCCACCAGAGCTCGGCCGTCTTGAGCCGAGCCCCGGATGCGTACCGATTCCGACCTTTGGTCCTCCATATCTCAGGAACCGTACAACCTAGGAAGATGAAATGTTCTACACATTTAATCGCCCTATGGTGGTCTTGGGTGGATCACTTCGATTGGCGCCCTAGCATGCACCACTAGAGCTCGGCCGTCTTGAGCCGAGCCCCGGATCCGTACCTGACCAGACTTTTGCCACCTTGTATCTTTTTGCTCAAACGATCTAAGAAGATGCAATGTTATACACTTTCGATCACCCTATAGTGTATTTTGGGGGAGCACTTCGATCGGCGCCCCAGCATGCACCAGCAGAGCTCGGCCGTCTTGAGCCGAGCCCCGGATCCATTCCCGACCGGATTTTTGCCACCTTGTATCTTTTTACTCAAACGTCATAGAAAGATGGAATGTTTTACACTTTTAATCACTCCATGGTGTATTTTTGTGGAGCACTTCGACTGGCGCCCCAGCATGCATCAGTAGAGCTCGGCCGTCTTGAGCCGAGCCCCGGATCCGTACCCGACCGGACTTTTGCCACCTTGTATCTTTTTACCCAAACGACCTAGGAAGATGCAATGTTATACACTTTTGATCACCTCATAGTGTATTTTGGGGGAGCACTTCGACTGGCGCCCCAGCCTGCACCAGTAGAGCTCGGCCGTCTTGAGCGGGACTTAGCCAAAATTTCGGCCATTTTTTTAAGCCACCACAACTCTCGGAATACTCAACCGATCTTTTCGATATTTTAATACAAAAATGCCATTACTAGACAATTCTAACGAGCCATCAACCACTCTCCTAGCTAGTACCGTTCGCGAGAACGAGGCCGAAAACATGGCAATCAGACGAAGATTGATGAAAATTTCGACAGTTTTCATTTAATATCTCAGGAACCACTCAACCGATCGGGCTTAAATTTTAGCACAATACTTCTTGTTACTATGAACAACTATGGTGAAAATTTCAGCCCGATCGGTTAAGTCTACTTATGTGACGTAGTACTAACCCCTAGTCCCCGGGGGCGCACTGGCCCCCGGCCGAACAAATTGGGTTGAGCGCTGACGCGCTCAACCCGATAGACTGCGGATAATTTGTAACGCAAGAGAAATTTTTTGCAAATGTGGAATTTAATAGAAATACGTGATTATTTTTCAAAATTCCATAAATCAACAAAATAGAACGTCGTTTTTTTACGAATTTAAACGCAGAAATGGTAAGGCCGTATGCCAATAAGAATTTATGACACAGTTTTACAGTTTTAATTAATTCCAATTTCGAGATATTGGGAATTTAAATTTAAGAATATCTCAAAATCGAGATTTTCGTCTGATGGCCAGAACAGCTGTTTATTGAGGAATGTCCACTCGGAAACAGAAATGCGTACGCCGAAAACAGAAATTCGTCCGCACCAAACATTTGGCAAATTTTTTTGTTGGATGTGACGTTTTCACACAGGTAGGAAACATCAGATAAACGGCGTCGTATCATGCCGATAACATATAGCGAACGCGGCGATATCACTGAGCTTCAGATCAGCTGTACAGGCAACCGTATCGTGGTAATAGCTGCACTTGAATTGTGGTACACGTTTTCAAGATACCTTCTCTAGATACGGCTAATTATGCGAATGAAATTCACTATACTGTTCACCAAGATTTGACAGACACAAAGTATAGGTTGAACTTTTTACACACACGGCTTGTTGGTGTTGCAGTTGATAGTAACTCCATTGCTATTAGCCATGAAATTCTTATTTGTTGTTGTGCTTTTGATAGTGTCCATAGTTTCAATGTAATTGCAAGTTTTGCATCGTTGTGAGTTGCACTTCGCAGTTGAAAGTGGACTGGTCATTTCATTTTTTCGCCCGGCCTCATCCGGGCGAACCCCTACGAGAGCTTAGCGTCCGTGCGTTCGTGCGTGCGTGCGTCACGCTCTCAGATCTCGGCGTTGGTAAGTTGTAGGACGGAGATCTTGGGCTCTACGGAAAGGTCTTGACTCACTGATCATTCAGCTAAGAGACTTCGAAATTCAAAAGTTTGAATTGCGCGCGCTACAGTAACCCGAAGGTTCAAGCTAAAAACGGCTATTACTCGCTCGTCTTACGTCGTAGAGCGGCGTGCGATAGGTCAACTGAGAGGTCTCGACGTGCGCTTTCGCTTGGCATAAAAAAGTTTCTTAATTACGCAAACACGCAACACGAAAAGCGACATTCTCGCGTTTTTAACGCAGAAATCGCTCTAACTCGCTCAGCGTGCGTCGTACGGAGACGATCTTGGGTTGGTTGGATAGCTCTCGACTCACTGATCATTTGTTCTTCTATTGGTCGAAACTCAAAAGTTTGAATTTCGGGAGCTACAGTAACCCAAAGGTTTAAAACGCAAAACTTATCTAACTCGCTCGTCTTCCGTCATAGAGAGACGATCTTGAGTTCCTTGAATAGGTTTCGGTACACTGATAATTCCGTTAAGAGAAGTCGAAATTCAAAAGTTTGAACTGCGCGCGCTATAGCAACCCGAAGGTCCAAAACGCAAAACGGATCTAACACGTTCGTCTTACGTCGTAGAGCGGCGTGCGATAGGTCAACTAAAAGGTCTCGACGTGCTCTTTCACTTGGCTTAAAAATTTTGTTAATTACGCAAACACGCACCACGAAAAGCGACATTCTCGCGTTTTTTCGCCGCGCCTCAGCGCGGCGAGGTGTATATATACGGATGACAATGTCTGTGTGTCCGTCCGTCCGTGGCACCGAAGTAAAATATGTGGCATGTGTGGTCAAGTAGAGTCGAGGTCGCTGAGTACGGATCCGGTGTCCGTTTGTGTTGCTAATTTCGCATTTTCGAGATATTCGCAATTAAAATTCGAAAATTTCGAAAATCGACTTTTTCGTCTGATGCGCTAGCCGCGAAATTTCTTCAGAAATGGAAGGAGCATGGACCGCGGATAATTTGTAACACAAAAGAAATTTTTTGCAAATGTGGAATTTAACAGAAATACGCGATTATTTGTCAAAATTGCATAAATTGACTAAAATACAACGTTGTTTATTGACGAATGTGAATGCAGAAATGAAAAGGTCGTATGCCAATAAAGATTTGTGACGTAGTTTTGCAGTTTTTAAAAATTGCAATTTCGAGATATTCGCAATTAAAATTCGAAAATGTCGAAAATCGACTTTTTCGTCTGATGCGCTAGCCGCGAAATTTCTTCAGAAATGGAAGGAGCATGGACCGCGGATAATTTGTAACACAAAAGAATTTTTTTGCAAATGTGGAATTTAATAGAAATACGCGATTATTTGTCAAAATTGCATAAATTGACTAAAATACAACGTCGTTTATTGACGAATGTGAATGCAGAAATGGAAAGGTCGTATGCCAATAAAGATTTGTGACGTAGTTTTGCAGTTTTTAAAAATTGCTATTTCGAGATATTTTCAATCAAAATATGGAAATGTCGAAAATCGACTTTTTCACCTGATGATACAGCGGCGAAATTTCTTCAGAAATGGAGGGAGCATGGACTGCGGATAATTTGTAATGCAAGAGAAATTTTTTGCAAATATGGAATTTAATAGAAATACGTGATTATTTTTCAAAGTTTCGTAAATCAACAAAAATAGAACTCCGTTTTTTTGCGAATTTGAACGCGGAAATGGTAAGGCCGTATGTCAATAAGAATTTGTGACATAGGTTTACATTTTCAATAAATTCCAATTTCGAGATATTTAGAATTAAAGTTTTATATAAATGTCAAAATCGAGATTTTCGTCTGATCTCCAGAACAGCTGTTTATTGATGATAATGATGAATGTGCACTCGGAAACAGAAATGCGTACGCTGAACACAGGAATTCGCTCGCACCAAACTTTCGGCAAGTTTTTTTGTTGGATGTGACGTTTTCACAGGGGACAATTATTTGCAGCTTTTAATTCGTAACTACAGCTTTTCATTTAGAAGAATGCGCTTTTAACTGGCACCGCTTTTCATTCTGAACAAAGCGCTTTTCATTTGGAACATTGCGCTTTTCGTTTAGAACAATGCGCTTTTAAGAACGCCGGCATCATGGAGGGGCTATGTATGTAGGAGCAGCTTTTCATTTTGAACAAAGCGCTTTTCATTTTGAACAATGCGCTTTTCATCTTGAACAATGCGCTTTTCGTTTAGAACAATGCGCTTTTCGTTTAGAACAATGCGCTTTTAATTCTGCTGCTGTGAGACAACGGGCAAAAGTCCAGAAAAAATGAAAAATTTTTAATATACGGGATTAATAAAATACATTTAATACTCCTTTGCCTGCATCAGGTAATGACCATCTTCCTTGTTTCTTTACACTTCTTTCGGACACAGAATATTCCTTTGAAAGTAGGCTATGCTTAGGCTCGCCCTGCGCCCACAGTCCACAAGAGTCAGTCGGCGTCGCAGTCTGGCGGGTCGAAACTTAGGCTTAACGCGACCGGTGACCGACTTCAGGGCGCGCGGAGCGCGCCCTGAAGTTGGTGGTCGCGCTAAGCCTCAGTTGAGACCCGCCAGGCGCGACGTCGACCGAGTTTTAGTGCAAACAGTGGGTGGATTGCACATTCCCCCATATACTTCACCTCCTGCTTAGGCCGGCTGTGCCCCCTCCCCTGCTAGCGCTCGCAACAACTTTCACTTTGAAGCCTAGGTATTAGCCTAAGGCCACGCCCACGCCGACAAAGTTTCCCTAGCAAACTGGGGTGGTTCGCATCGACGTCACGTTGCGACAATGCCGTGCGCGACGCAGCAGGGCGTTAAAAGCGGTTTGTTCAAATTAAAAGCGCTTTGTTCAATTTAAAAGCGGTTTGTTCAATTTTAAAAGCGGTTTGTTCAGTTTCAAAAGCGGTTTGTTCAATTTCGGTCCAGCTGCTGTCAAAAGCTGCATGTTCGAGTTAAAAGCGCATTGTTCATTTTTAAAAGCGCATTGTTTATTTTTAAAAGCGCGTTGTCACTTATCCGTTTGCAATAAAGAAAAGCGGTTTGTTCATTTTTAAAAGCGCAATGTTTATTTTCTAAGCGCTCTTGAATTAAATTAAAAGCGCCCTAAAATACCAGCCGTTTTCACACAGGTAGGAAACATCAGATAAACGGCGTCGTATCATGCCGATAACATATAGCGAACGCGGCGATATCACTGAGCTTCAGATCAGCTGTACAGACAACCGTATCGTGGGGATAGCTGCACTTGGCATTAAGGTACACATTCTCAAGACACTTTCTCCAGATGCGGCTAACGATGTGTACAAAGTTCACTATACTGTTCACCAACATTTGACAGACACAAAGTATAGGTTGAACTTTTTACACACACAGCTTGTTAGCATAGAAATCGTTCTAACTCGCTCAGCGTGTGTCGTAGAGAGACGATCTTGAGTTGCTGGATTTCAAACAGCAAATGGGCCCTAACTTGCTCGTCTTACGTTGTAGAGCGGCATTCGTTCGACCGTTTGAAAGCTTACGTGGAGGCAGTTGTTGAACGGTCATTCCTAAAGAATAACTTTTGTTTTTTTAAACCCTTGTCTTACGAACAACTTTGTCTGCTAAAAAAATTAATCCCGGGCGATCCCAATGTTGCCTTGCAACAACCGCTCAGAAATGCGTGTGTCTTGCTCAAAAAATTAATCCCGGGCGATCCCAATGTTGCCCTGCAAGAACCTCTCAGAAAGGAGTGTGTCAGAAGTAGCGCATGAATAGTGGGGTCCGGGCGGGCGCGCGTCATATCGGAAAGGCTTCGAAATACTTTACAAAAGTATCCACTCTTTTACTCTTCCACTTTAAAACACTCACAAACCACTCTGTATTAATAAAACAACTCAACTTTTTTAAAACAGCTTGTTGTTCAAACAAGTGATTGTTCTATTCTTCACGTCTTCCTCATTTGACACACTATAGACAGCGCCTGAACGGTACAACTTTCTACTGCACGGTTGATTAGACTGCAGAGGGCCCGTCCGAGTAAGGAAACCGGCTAGAGGAGAAGATCTATCCATAAACTAGTGAGAAACGGCGGCATACGGAACCTATGAGTACCGGGCAGAGCGCCTTCCCTACGTCTAGCATAGCGCCAGCGCAAAGCACGTACTGTACATAGTCTACCTGACCTGCCGAAGGGTATGCGAAAGCGAGGAAGTCCTAAGCGCAAGGTGAGTCCATAAGCGAGCGTACGATAGCCAAGCCTAGGGAGGTACGCGTCCTACCCTAGACTAAAACCTATGGGCCCACTGCAGTTCAGGCGCGCAAGTTATGCGGAGTAATTCTCTGGTGAAGTTAACAGTTCAGATCTAATCTTGTAAGATTGATTGTTAGGAGCATTAGCTCCCTAGTTGATAAGGTTGGAGCATTAGCTCCCTAGTTGGGTTGGTGGAGCATTAGCTCCCTAGTTGGGTTGGAACATTGCTGTAAGGAATTACAACAGTTGTGTGTGTGTGTAGTGTATACATATGTGTGTGTAAATTCATGTATATGTATGCACATTTACAATAGGAATACAAATATGTATGTACATGTATGTAAACGTCTGTAAGTATCTGTACTGCTTAATTGGAAACCTAAAAGGTTAAAACAAACTTATTCGCGTATTAAATGAAATCTACAAGAAAGGTCCTAAGACCAAGCAAACTGTGTACCTTCGAGTGGGTATAAGCACCACACATCAAAAGGACACAGTTAGTATTCGTAAATTATTGAAACGACTAGTCAAGTGTATTGATATCGCGAAATACAATAGAGCGAAAAGGGAAAGAGAACACAAACGCACGATAAAAGCGCTGACATTTCTCAGGCTTTGACGTCAATCGCAACGTCAAATACAAGCCGCAGTACCGTTCTCCCCCACAAACACCAACTAAACGAACTCCGAACCAGAGTATTAGTGAGTAAGAAATCCGTCGTACCTCGTAAGAAGACTGAATCAAGGCGAGAAACCGGTAGGGAGGAATGTGCCGACAAGAGAATCGACGATGGCACATGTGGACGTGTAGGTAGTGTAGTTTGGTCGAAGGAGTGTAAAGTCAGGACAAGAAAATGCAGGGCCTATAGAATAGAAAGTGTAGGCAGACTTGTCTCTGAGGCGGATAGCCTCGGCTAGCGACATGGTGACAGCGCTCAATGGAAAGCGCTGTTGCGCACGCAGTCAGGTCAGTCGCATAGCGGTCTCCCGATGCGTTTGGAAACCTTCGCACGGATCACGTTGCACCGCTGTTACGTGAATCGACCGTCGTCTAAGAACCGGTAATCTTTGTAAGCAAGCACCGTCCATCTGGATTGCGTCGGAATTCTAGCCATTCGAATTTGAATTCAAATAAATTACTGTAACTGATAGCAATTCAGACGACGGAATTGGCGCGCTTCCGTTTGACGAATCGTCGTATGTTCGAATTTCAACGAGCCAATCAACGCAAAGTTTGAAGGCTCCCTGCTGTGAGATCGGCGTCTGTCGTCGCTCATCGGCAAATCGACCATTCAGTCTGCGTTTTGACTCTTGGAATTTTGTTATAATCTTAGTATCGGTTTATACCCCCCCCCCCCCCTCTCCGGGCGGCTGGTGGCCAGGGGCGAGTTCGCTATCGGAACAACTACGACAAAACCATTTGCGTTGCGTGTGGATACGTCCGGCCTTCTCGTGTTCAAGCTTGGGACCAAGGCCTCCACAACTGGACCGTCAGTGAGTAGGGATTTGACGGAATTCTTCATGTTTGCGGAGATGTTGAACAGTAGAGATTTGAATTCTTCCCCAACTTCGCACCAATACGTGTACGTACTGTTCATCATC
The DNA here is from genome assembly GCA_030248115.1 of Linhomoeus sp. GSCO2_2. Taxonomy (NCBI): domain Eukaryota; kingdom Metazoa; phylum Nematoda; class Chromadorea; order Monhysterida; family Linhomoeidae; genus Linhomoeus; species Linhomoeus sp. GSCO2_2. Next base: position 22,948 of record JASAMZ010008174.1, on the reverse strand, counting down.
AGAACTGTCTCTCTCCTCCTTCCAGTGGTGCCGCAGCCGTTGGGCCGCGCCGTGATCCGCGTGTCCCGCAACGTGGGCGCCCCGCCGGCCACCGACCAGTTCGTGCTGCACGCCGCGCCCTAGGCCCACGGCACCACCATGCCCATCGTCCGCCACGTCCTCGGGGGCATCTGCCAGTATCGGACGCTGGGATTCAAGTTGAGGGAGGCTGCGAGTGCGCAGTGTGTATGATCACAAGGCGCATATATCGAACAGCAAGGTGCATTACTATTGGACTAGCCGTTCCTTCCTGTTGCAGAAGAATTTGTGTGATCTGAATAGCACGGAATGTAGTCGTCAATGGCCGTAATGTCCTGTTGCATAATCTGTCCTGTTGAAGGTCTGTCCGTTGCAAGGTCTGTCCTGTTGTGAGCCAACGGCGGTGGTCGCCTCGTGCGCGCGCCGCAACGTCCGTCCTGTTCATTGTCAAGGTCTGACCTGTTGCAAGGCCTGCCCTGTTGCAAGGTCTGTGCTGTTGCAAGGTCTGTGCTGTTGCAAGATCTATCCTGTTGCTAGGCCTGTCGTGTTGCAAGGTTTGTCCTGTTGCAAGGTCTCTCCTGTTGCAAGATCTGTCGTGTTGCAAGGTCTGTCCTGTTGCCTGTTACAAAATCTGTCCTGCTGCAAGATCTGTCCTGTTGTAAGATCTGTCCTGTTGCAAGATTTCTCCTGTTGCAAAATCTGTCCTGTTGCAGAAGGTCTGTCCTGTTGCGACCCAACGATGCTGTCCTGTTGCAAGGTCTGTCCTGTTGCAAGACCTGTCCTGTTGCAAGATCTGTCTTGTTGCAAGATCTGTCCTGTTGCAAGATCTGTCCTGTTGCAAGATCTGTCCTGTTGCAAAATCTGTCCTGTTGCAAAATCTGTCCTGTTGCAAGGTCTGTCCTGTTGCTACTGTTGCAAAATCTGTCCTGTTGCAGAAGGTCTGTCCTATTGAGAGCCAATGGCACTGGTCGCCTCGCGCGACCATCCTGTTGCAACGTCTGTACTGTTGCAAGATTTGTACTGTTGCAGAAAGTCTCTCCTGTTGCAAGCCAACGGCGCTGACTGCCTCGCGAACGCGCCGTACAAAGCGCTCCGCAAAACAAATGGTAGAGAGCCGCCAGATCCAATGCGAGCTAAGGGGAGCGAGCCTGATTGAGCGGCGACGGTGCTTGCCGTACTGTTCAGGCGATGCCTGCGTTTAAGGCAGGCAGCAACAGGCGGCGCTGGCCGTGCAGCGATTGATTGCCGCCGCTGGCGTCCCGCTGGCGTCTAGGCGCGCGCGTGCTGAAGCGTCGCGTGGCGAAGTGCTAGCGAGGCAAGCGCATGCTGAAGCGTCGCGTGGCGAAGTGCTAGGGAGGCAAACCTCTACGGACGGACGGACGGACACTACACCTAGCTAGCTTAGTAATGTAGACTAGTGCCTTTAGCCCGTAGGAGATACTGTATATCTATAGCTGAACACCTATGGAAACAGAGCCATTTGTATCGACCCATAGAAATCAGCCACTGCTCACAACATGTATTGGCCTATGGTTCACAGCCAATGCTCACAACAGCCCATAGGATATTCTGATGGCTAAAGTCATTTGACACTGTGCCTCTGTCAGTGCCTGTTTTTAGGGTTGCACCAGCTCCTATGCCTCAGAATACACTGAAGCTAAGACATGGATGCTTGCATTTAGCCCATAGGAAATTTCAGATAGATCTAATGTCTTCTGACACTGTGCCCCTGCCAGTGCCTGCTTTTACCATTGCGCCCGCTCCCGTGCCTTTGATTACACTGAACTTCGCATATAGGTGTTTGTGATTAGCCCATAAGAGGTTTCAGATAGAGCAAAAGTCTCTTGACACTGCGCCCTTGCCAGTGCCTGCATTTATCATCGAACCTGTTCCCATGCCTCTGAATACACATTGGAGTCTCACAGAGACACCTTAGTAGTGATTGGTGACACGACAGTGCGAAATTTCCACGAAAATGACCAGTAGGCGCTCTTTAGTGCTCAGAATGTACTGTGCAGTCGATATTTTCGTGAATTTTGTGGAATTTAGTAATTTGCAAAAGTTTTAAAATAGGAGGGGATTCCTTCCAGCCCACGACGGTCAGTTTAAGCTATAGATCTCCAGGATCCGTCAACTGTGTCAAGGGAAAATGGCCGGACAAACAAACAAACACACAAACAAACAAACAAACAAACAAACAAACAAACTCTATGGCGCTTAGTATATAGGACTAGTGCCTTTAGCCCATAGGTGATACTGTATATCTATAGCTGAACACCTGTGGAAACAGAGCCATTTGTATCGACCCATGGAAATCAGCCACTGCTCACAACATGTATTGGCCTATGGTTCACGGCCAATGCTCACAACAGCCCATAGGAGATTCTGATAGATCTCAAGTCATTTGACACTGCGCCTCTATCAGTGTCTGTTTTTAGGGTTGCACCAGCTCCCATGCCTCAGAATACACTGAAGCTAACACCCAGAAGCTTGCTTTTAGCCCATAGGAGCTTTCAGATAGATCTAATGTCTTCTGACACTGTGCCCCAGCCAGTGCCTGCATTTACCATTGCGCCCACTCCCATGCCTTTGATTACACTGAACTTTGCATATAGGTGTTTGTGTTTAGCCCATAAGAGGTTTCAGATAGATCAAAAGTCTCTTGACACTGCGCCCTTGCCAGTGCCTGAATTTACCATCGAACCTGTTCCCATGCCCCTGAATACACTGAAGCTCACCCATGGATGATTGTGTTCAGCCCTTAGGAGATTTTAGATAGAGCTAATGTCTTCTGACACTGTGCCCCTGCCAGTGCCTGCATTTACCTTTGCACCTGTTCCCATGCCTCCAAATACCTGTAGGAGTCTCACAGCGACAGCTCTGGAGTGAATGGTGACACGACAGTGCGAAATTTCCAAAAAAATGACCAGTAGGCACTCTTTAGTGCTCAGAATGTACTGTGCAGTCGATATTTTCGTGAATTTTGTGGAATTTAGTAATTTGCAAAAGTTTTAAAATAGGAGGGGATTCCTTCCAGCCCACTACGGTCAGTTTAAGCTATAGATCTCCAGGATCCGTCAACTGTGCCAAGAGAAAATGGCCGGACAAACAGACAAACAGACAAACAAACACACTCTATGCCGCTTAGTATATAGGACTAGAGCCTTTAGCCCATAGGAGAATCTCTATAGTCCCAAGAGCACTGTCGTTATGCAATTGTCACGAAGCTACCGATGGCGCATGCCACTGGTCAGAACATGCAGCGACTTATGGCATGCCACAGCGAGTATTTGGCTTTAGCCTATAGATGACTTCTGGTTGTGCCTGTGCCACTGCCTACAATTACACCTGGTCACGTGCCTGTGAATACACATCAAAGGCATTTGTGTTTAGCCTGTAGGTGCTTGGCTTCAGCCCAAAGTCGATTTTAGATTGTGCCCCTGCCAGTGCCTACGATTAGCCTTGCACCACTCACCATGCCTGTAAATATACCTCGGGGTCTCAAGATGACAACTCTGTAGTGAATGGTGACACAATACTGCAAAAGTGGCGTGAAAGAAACTGTCAGCCACTCCTTAGTGCTCAAAATGTACTGTGCAGCTAATATTTTCATGATTTTTGTGAAATTTAGTGAATTGCGAAAGTTTTAAAATAGGAGGGGATTCCTTCCAGTCCACGATGGTCAGTTTAAGCTATAGATCTCCAGGATCCATCACCCGTGTCGCGAGAAAATGGCCGGACAAACAAACAAACAAACAAACAAACACACAAACTCTATGCCCCTTAGTATATAGGACTAGAGCGTTTAGCCCGTAGGTGATTGTCCATAGTCAAAAGAGGATTGTCATTAGCCAATCTTCGATAGTTAAAACATGCAGTGACCCATGACACACCACCACTGGTCGCAAGATGTAGAGACTGTTGTGAGCCAATCTCCGATAGTTGAAACATGCAGTGACACATGGCACACACAGTCACACAGACCCATGGCACGCTACCACTGGTTGCAAGACTCAGAGACCCATGGCATGCCACCACTGGTCGCAAGACACAGAGACCCATGGCACTCCACCACTGGTTGCAAGACTCAGAGAGTCATGGCACGCCACCACTGGTTGCAAGCCTCAGAGACCCGCAAGACACAGTGACCCATGGGGAGCCACCACTGGTCGCAAGACACAGAGACCCATGGCGCACCACCACTGGTTGCAAGACACAGAGACCCATGGTACGCCACCACTGGTCGCAAGACACAGAAACCCTTGGCGCGCCACCACTGGTCGCAAGACTCAGCCCATAGCTGATTTCAGATAGATCTGAAGTCATTTGACACAGTGCCCCTGGCAGTGCCCGCATTTACCGTGACACAGAGACCCATGACACGCCACCGCTGGTCCCAAGACACAGAGACCCTTGGCGCGCCACCACTGGTCGCAAGACTCAGCCCATAGCTGATTTTAGATAGATCTGAAGTCATTTGACACAGTGCCCCTGGCAGAGCCCACATTTACCGTTGCACCTGTTCCAGTGCTTGACTTCAACACATGGATGTCTGTCTTTACCCCATAGCTGATTTCAGATAGATCTGAAGTCATTTGACACAGTGCCCCTGCCAGTGCCCGCATTTACCATTGCACCTGTTCCATGCTTGAATTCAATGCATGTATGTCTGTCTTTAGTGCATAGCTGATTTCAGATAGATCTGAAGTCGTTTGACACAGTGCCCCTGCCAGTGCCCGCATTTACCATCGCGCCTGTTCCAGTGCCTCAGAATACACGTCAGAGTCCCACAGCTACATCTCTCTAGTGAATGATGACCCAACAATGCAAAATTTCCACGAAAATGGCCCCCAGGCACTCCTTAGTGCTCAGAATGTACTGTGCAGTCGATATTTTCGTGATTTTTGTGGAATTTAGTAACCAGCCAAAGTCCACAATAGGAGATGCACAACTACAGAGAATGGCGGTTCTTTTAAGCTATAGATCGCCAGAATCCGTCAACTGTGTCAAGAGTTATCGTGTTAACAAACAGACAAACAAACAAACAAACAAACAAACAAACAGACTTTTGCCGCTTAGTATATAGGATTCGCAAACGCGGGCGCCCGTCTACTACTACTCATACTTGTAACGCTGGGGGGGGGGGGGGGGGGCCCCCTCCCCCCTTGGCTGGAGATCAAGGCAATCACCCCCACCCCTCTCTCAGCTCGGCGTCGTTCTGTGATTTGTCGCGTGTTTCTCACCGTTTCTTCGAATTGTTAGCAGCAGCAGCAGCCCGAGAAGAGGAGAAAGAGGACGAGCTCAACAAACGAACAAAGTGACCGGCCACGCGACGACCCCAACAAGTATGATGGCGCAGATGCAGGGAGGAGGAGAGCCCCGAGACGAGGCGAGAGTTACGGCCGTCCCCACCGCCTACAGCAGCGCCACGGGGGGCCACGGCCAGCTGGAGGTCTAGTCCCTCTCGGACAAGCGCATGGCCCTCTGGCTGCGCCTGTTCGACGCCCGCCATCAGCCGCCGAACCACTGCAGATTCGCCCCCGCCTTCAAAGGTCCGTCACCCACCCCCCGTGGCCGTTCGTGTTGAGGGGGGGGGGGGGAATGCCGCCCCCTTGGTACACCCTCGGACCCCCCAGCTCGGTGCTTCCTGACCTACGAGGCAGGCCAGTACCACGTCACTCGCTTCGACCTCCGCGGCATGTGATGCGACCCCTACCTGCTGAGCGCTCCCACTCACTTCTCGCTCTCTCTCTCTCTGTCGCGCCCTCTCTCGCTATCCGTTGCCCATTCCAAGCTCGCCTACTGCTGTGATCGCTGCTGCTCATCTCTCACGTTGTGAGAAGAAGAGAGGGACAACGACCAAGATGAATCACTTGTTGCCCAAGGATCAGGTCGAGATCAAGGAGATCCTGCAACCGTTCAACAGCCGAGCGGGTGGGCAGCTGGGCGCGGCCTTCTGAAGATCAAGAGTTTTGCGCTGGAATCTCTCTGAAAGCCCGTGATGCATTCCTTCGTTTTCTGACTACAGCTTCTCCTCACCACCACACCCTCCCTCCCCTCCCCTCCCCTTCTCTCCTCCACCCCCCCCCCCCCCCCTTCGCGTTGGTTGTTCAAAACTGGAGTTTTGCATCCCTATTGCAGGATGGCGGCGTTTACGCTCCCCCCTTATGTGCGACTGGTGAGCGTGGAGTACATCGGGGGCAAAGTGCCGGTCAAGGTGCAGAACTCGCTCGACGGCGCGGTAGCCTTGGAGTTGGTCCTGCCTTCATTACCGATGCAAATCAGCGTTCAAGATGCCAAGTGGTGGGTTTTATGTCTTATTCCAAATTCGCTTGGACATATTCGAGCGATTACGGCGCTGAAATTTAGGTCGATATGTGTTCCCCGAGCGGTTGGAACAGCTGTTCATTAGGTGCGGTCTGGTGGAGCAGGCCTGCGTCCCGGGGCAGGAGTTCATGATCGCTATCGTCGTTCCCAATGAGACGGTTAGTGAGAGCAGACCTGTGAGAGAGTTTCTAGGGAGAGAGATAGAGAAATTAGTGGGGGGGAAGGGTGGTGCTATTGGAGGAAGGCAATGGGTTACTGGAGGGAGTATGAAGGTTGGGGATTAGAGTTAGAGAGGAGGCAAGGGATTCTAAAGAGGACTGGGTAAGGGGATTGGTTTGGTAGCAGTGAGGCAGACGGGAATTGGAGGGGACTAAATGGGGAGAGATGGCAGAGGTTCGAGAGAGAGTGAGCATGGAGGTTGGGAATTGGAGGGAAGGGCAGGGACCAGGGGGAGGGTGGTAGGCAAGGTTGTCAGGAGGGAGGGAGTCAGCAGGGTAATTGAAGAGGTTTTGGAGGGAGTATGGAAGTGGTTTGAGTTAGAGGGGAACCATGGTGTATTACAGGGGGGGGGGGGGGGATTAGGTGGAGAAAGAGGTAGATGGGCCCCAGCCACAGAGAGGAGGAGGGAGGTGTCAGTAGGGGAGACTCGAGGGAGATGGGGATTAGAGGGAGCGAGGGAAAGACCCTAACAACGCGCCTCTGTTTCAACAAATACAGGGACTTCGGCGCTGGGCCAGAGGAAGATGTGTCTTCCCGGAAGACGCTGACGTCTGGGGGATGAACCGCCTGTGCGCCATGCCAGAGCTAGACGAGTCCGTGCTCTACCAGGGGCGCCTTGCCTACACGGCGCCATACGTTACTTTGTAGGAGCGATGACCGATGATGGGGTTGCCCCCCCCCCCTCCCCCCCCCCCCCCCCCCCCCCCCAATCCGTCCCTTGGCAGCACGACTGCCAAACTGTATAACAAGGTTTGCTCACGGCGCAATTTTGTCGGCCTAGGAGTATTACAACAAAACAAGAACAAGAATCTCGTTCCAATTTGTGCCTGCTGCAAGGGGGAGTGGGGTTGTGTAACTCCCCACCACGTCCCTAATCCCTAATCACGCTTATGGTATACTCGCGTCGCACCGGCCGAGCCCTTGTCTGCGTATATCGGCTGCAATAGTGGGGGATGGGGCTCATGCAACAGTGGGGGATGGGGGGGGGGGGCGTTCATGTTTGCGCCTCCCACCTCCCCAGTCCCCACCCTCAGGTTGACTCCCTCACCCTCCCCACCCCCCCCCCCCCCCCCAATCGCGCCTATAATGTCTTGTGTTTCTGTACGTCGTGCTCGTGACGTCCGTCGTGATGGCCGCCGCTTCAGGGCAAGAGCACCGGCCAGTCCATTCTGTGTACCCTGGACAGGGACGAGGGCGAGCTGCCCCCCTTGGAGGGTGAGGCGCAGCAGCAGGAGGTCAACGAGGATGAAGAGCTGATCGACTGGCTTCACATCTACCAGATGATCTGAGCGACTCTAGAGACCGCGTGCCTACCCTATCGAATATTGCCCTATCGAATCACCTACCCTTACCCTATCAAATCGATGGTCTCTCGGTCATGAGTTCTCGCGTCGCTTCTTCTTCTTCTACTCGCTCTGTATTAGATGCGTTCTTGAGGATGCTCCCCGCCTTTGTAAAGTGCAAAGGTCGACGACTAACTGCCCCCCCCCCCCCCCCAAGAGTACGCCTGAGCCCAAAGTATCGACCGCAACGCTCGCTTAGTGGACTGCAGATCAACGAGAGCTTGGGTAAGAGTATGCCTGGGCCCTGATTCTACCCCATAACCCGTCACGGGGGTCTGTCAGACCCCTGGTTTTGAAGATGGCCCAGAATCGAGTGAAAAAAAAATGATTGTCCCACAATCGATCGAAAAATTTTCGTAAAAATTTGATTGGCCAACAATGGGTCGAAAAAAAATGATGGCCCTATAACTGCATTGTGTTTTGTGCTTAGGCTTGACCATCATTCCAACGTGCAGTGGAAGACGTGTTTGAGCATCAACCCAAAGTGAAATGGGACACCGCGGATTCGAGTTTTTTTGAAACACCGAACGCATAAACGGCAAACAGAAATGCATCACGCGAATTGTGAAATGCAGTCAGTAGTATGCCACAGCTCCATGCAAGTCAACTTATTATCGCCGTAGATGTTGTAGTGCAGGAAGACGCCACAAATGCGGCAGAAGTGAGTAGTTTTCGCTTTGATGCCGGGATGCATCACGCAGCATTTCCTATTTTTGTATAGGACGTGTCTACCGAAATGTCCTAACTCCCACTGTGTGCGCACTGTGAACAGTTGCTGCCTACTCAGATTTGGAGGGACGAAGTGTCACCGGAAGGCAAGGGGTGCAGCATAGGCATGTCTAAGGAGCGTGTGAACTCCATTAGCTGAGAAACGACGCGGGGCTTGGCATCGACGTTCTGAAAGTCCAGGTGGCAACTCTTGTAGATAATCACGGTGTTGACTAGGGCAGCTTCGAGCAGGAAGGAGAAGGTGCTGCCCAGGCACCAGTTTGAAGAGCGGAAATGGCGACGGTTGGTGGCGTGCATCTGGTCGCTGAATAATGGGGCATCTTAGTTGAAAGAGGAGCATCAATATTGAGATTTGTGTTACATTAATTCCCCATGATTACTGATGCACACTATAGAGAAATGGCAACGAATAAGACATGCGACACACAATCTAGAGAATCCGAGCGCACAATCTGTCCACTGGGCCCATGAACCTTTCATATAGACCAAACTTCTCGGGACGATATACTTCAATCTTTCGATATTTGTTTCTGGGTTGCTTGGATTTGACTTTGCGCCAAGCCAATGGAACATAGAAATCGTCGTCCAGCCAGCCGTGATCGGGGAGACTGTCCATGAGACTGATGCATTGGGAGTCCATCCAGGTAGTCATGTCAAGGAGACCTGTCATGTCATAGTGGTAGTGTGCGGTGCCGAAAGTAAGTGCACAAGAGGAAAGATGCCCAAATAAACACCGTCTGCCATGTGGGCTGTCAGAACGTCCCCTCGTTTGAGGCCGCTGGTTTCCTTCCCTCCCTTCATGATCTCTTTGGGTATCTGGGACCGAGCGTTGGTCATTGTCATCCCGCACCAGTAGGTCTTGTGTTGTTTTGCGAAAGGGTGGGCGAGTTGGGTCATGGTATAGCCGCGGTCTGTGAATATCTAAAACCAATATGATCCTGGGGCGTGGCGATAGAAGCGGGCGGAAAGGAAAGATACTCAAACGTACTGTTCTGTGCTCGCCAAGATAACTCTTGCCGTTGGGGCCAAGCAGAGACACTTACACTTACACTTACAGAGCAGTACACTTACAGTTGTTTTGGCAAGCTTTTGGCAAACTTAAAATTATTCCAGTGCCGCGATTTTCCCTATCTGCGACCTGGACAATGTCCGGCGATTCCACGACTTCACCCAGTATGCCAACGAGTGGTTCGACTTCGTTGAGGAAACTTATGACTACCTGTGTCTTGTCAGGTACTTACTTCTATCATTTCTTTAATTTGCTTAGTTCAATGGTACTACTTATTACCTATGATGCCCATGTTGTAGCCCCATCGCCTCTCCCATCAAGACCTACCTTTGACTACTGCAGCGCTGCAGCGGTGGTTTCCTACAGGTGGCGCTGGGGTGTGTCGAAGGAAATTATCAGCCGGCTTTGCCTACGGTCTATTGGGGTGGTCACACCTCCTTCAACAGCCGCTGCACCTTTGGTTACCAGGACTGTTTCAGTCGACCTGGCCATATCCATATCACCCAACCAAGCTTTGGACAGACTCTCCTTGTCCCTGAATGAACAACACTTCGACCACGATACCATATCCTATGTTTTGCCGTTTCCATTATGATACCATATCCTACTTTCAGCCGCCGTGATTGATGCCCCTTCTTCTTCATCTGGTTAAGCTCAAGAATGAGGGAGCATCTTTTTTTCTCAATTTTTTTGATGGCCCATAATGGGGTCGAAAAACAAATCTCAGATCTTGCCGCATCATTTTTGAAACTTCAGTTTCTGGGCCATCTTCGAAAATCTTTGATCCTCTTTTTTGTTTGCCTGGATATGGGCTACAGAGTTGGCCAAAAAGATAGACTCCCATATTTGTGGCCGCCGTTCTCGAAAATACTTCTTTTATTATCAGGGGCCAATTTGGACATGGCAGCTACGGGGCGTTTTTGGCAAAATGCTAAAGTTTCAGCACACTTCATCCGCTGCCTACATTCATTCAGTACACTTTTATACCAGAAACGCCCTGTAATATGCTTCGTCCAAACTAGCATGGATCTGATAAGTGGAGTCAAGCTCGAGAACAGCGGGTGGATGTACGGACCACAGAAAATGGGTATGGGCCACAGAAAAATGGGTATTCGCACAGAAAATGGGTACTCGCACAGAAAAATGGGCACTCGCACAGAAAAATGTGTACTCGCACAGAAAGTGGGTATTCGCACAGAAAAATGGGTACTCGCACAGAAAAATAGGTATTCGCTCAGAAAAATGTGTACTCGCACAGAAAAATGGGTACTCCCACAGAAACTCGATAGAATCATGTCCAAAGTCTGCTAGAGGGTAATCCTAGCCCTAAGCCTAGGCAAAGGGAATCGTAGATCGTATCGTAAGCTACGCGGAGATCGCAGGCCTGAGCAGGAGGAGATCGTAGGCTAGGTGGAGATCGTAGGCCTGAGCAGGAGGAGATCGTAGGCTAGGCGGAGATCGTAGGCCTGAGCAGGAGGAGATCGTAGGCTAGGCGGAGATCGTAGGCCTGAGCAGGAGGAGATCGTAGGCTAGGCGGAGATCGTAGGCCTGAGCAGGAGGAGATCGTAGGCTAGGCGGAGATCGTAGGCCTGAGCAGGAGGAGATCGTAGGCTAGGCGGAGATCGTAGGCCTGAGCAGGAGGAGATCGTAGGCTAGGGGGAGATCGTAGGCCTGAGCAGTAGAGGTCTCAACGGGCCTTGACATCCGGGCCCGGCCCGGCCCGATGGAAACCCAGGCCCGCCCAAGCCCGGCCCGAAAAAATTTTCGCAAGGCCCGGCCCGGCCCGGCCCGTTGGGGCCGTTGACCAGGCCCGCCCGAGAGCAGTTTAGGCCCGCCCGAAAAAGCCCGAAATTTTTTTGCGAGGACTTAGATCAAAGCTCTGTAACTTTCGCGTTCCTCAACAGTTTTAGAAGCGTCTAATGACGTTTGAAAGAGGATTGAACGCTCTATTAGGGGCAAAAGAAATTTTTCAGTAGCTTCAGCAACGCGAGATATACAGGTCACCAAAGTCGACTGCGAGATGGACTGTGGCTGACACTTTGACCGTCAACTTCAAATCTGTAGAGCTCGTGAGTTACAGATGTTACAGGAGGCGGTCCACTACCGTCGAATAGAGCATTTTGTTCTCTTTTGAATGCAATTTACCGCTTTTCGAAATGTTCACAGGTCTAAAAGTTATGTAGAGTTGAATTGAATGCTCACTGTCACTGTACACAATATACATGTACATACGTGCCTTGTCATGTTGTACATACGCAGCATGGGTATTAGTACATTCTATTTTATGACAAAACTGTTTATTTTTATATTTTGATGTAGGTATTTTGATTCCCTTCACTTAAATTGGCAGCACAGCACATTATAATTCCCTCTAAAAGCCTGCCTTAACAAAAGTTTTGTCAGCATCCGCTGGAACAAGGCCCGATGTCGGGCCTGGAGAATATTGGGCCCGCCCAGGCCCGGCCCGACATTTTTTTGGTCGGCCCGGGCCCGGCCCGGCCCGACGGGAACTTGCCCAGGCCCGCCCAAGCCCGGCCCGCGGGCCGGGCCGGGCCGGGCCGGGCCTCGGGCTCGGGGGCCCGTTGAGACCTCTACTGAGCAGGAGGAGATCGTAGGCTAGGCGGAGATCGTAGGCCTGAGCAGGAGGAGATCGTAGGCTAGGCGGAGATCGTAGGCCTGAGCAGGAGGAGATCGTAAGCTAGGCGGAGATCGTAGGCCTGAGCAGGAGGAGATCGTAGGCTAGGCGGAGATCGTAGGCCTGAGCAGGAGGAGATCGTAGGCTAGGCGGAGATCGTAGGCCTGAGCAGGATGAGATCGTAGGTTAGGTGGAGATCGTAGGCCTGAGCAGGAGGAGATCGTAGACCTGAGCCTAAGCCTAAGCCTGAGCCTTAGCCTAAGCTAGAGCCGACGTTTGAGCTTGAGTCTGTCGTGATATTAACACCTTTCTGTGCGAATACCCATTTTTCTGTGCGAATACCCATTTTTCTGTGCGAGTACCCATTTTCTGTGACAATACCCATTTTTCTGTGCGAATACCCATTTTTCTGTGCAAGTACCCATTCCTGAGCGAATACCCATTTTTCTGTGGTCCGTACCGATTTTTCTGTGGTCCACCATATTTAGCCGAGAACAGCGACCGCAAAGATATGGGTCTAACTTCTGTGACCAACGCTGTAACGGCCGAGAAGAGAAGAGCCACGCCATAAAAACTTGAGTTAATAAGTTGCGATCAACCCTACCGCTATAGATTAGGTACAGAAGGGCTAGTCGGCAAATTTTGGCACTTGAATTCCATAGTACATTGAAAACCATTACACACTCGATAACTTTCCCATTCTCACTACTTGAACTACACCTTCAGCGCGGAGGGAGCTACCGTAAACCGCCGAAGAGAGGCGCACGCACCGCGACGTGGACACAGTCTCACTCCTTTGGCAAAGAGTATTCCACAATTAAGCTGCTTCACACTGTATGCCACACGGTCCTGTGTACACATAGGCACGTTATGTCTTAATATTCAGTTGAATTGGTGTGCAGTATGAACTTCCGTAGGCTTATCAGCCCATGCTTGCGATTAAAAACTTGGCTGGCAACAGGTTGAAATAATAGTGGTGGACGTCCAAAGTATGGTGCCCGTCCAAACTGTGGCGCGTGGTAGAGAGGGTTTGAATAAGTAGTGGTGGGCACCACTATTCGACGATTTACGGTATATTTGTGAATTTTGCCATCAGCTACATGCGTACAATACAGGGTTCAAAGCTCGCGCCGCAATGACGAATGCACAGAGCCGCTTTCTAAGACTTGTTGCCTGCCTGTGGCGCTATATTTCGTCTAACTATGCACAAATTAGCTTGTTTGTCCAAATTTAGGTGTTTGAGCACCTTTTGGCCAGCATTTGAAGCTTTTTCCGGTTCCCGGGACCACCTACTGTACATACGTTCTTGGAGGGATACACGATGGAATGGAAGTATGCTAAAGCGTGAGAACAACGACCCCGCGAGTAGAGATCAGTTGACTGGCAGGTATGTGGTTGTGGATAGGAGATCACTGATAAGTCTGCTTAGTGGATAATTGGGTTAATGTTTACTGACCCTCGAGGCCACACACAGTCTAGTACTACTAACTAGTCTGATGTGGGCAGGGAAGAGGAGTGCCCCGCGGCATTTCGCCCCATGGAAATCGACATTCGCTACGTTTTGAGCACTATAAGGACTCTAACTCGCTCGTCTTGCGTTGTAGAGCGGAAAGAAATACTTGTGTTTTTAACCCTTGTCTTACGAACAACTTTGTCTGCTAAAAATTGATCCCGGGCGATACCAATGTTGCCTTGCAACAACCGCTCAGAAATGCGTGTGTCTTGCTCAAAAAATTAATCCCGGGCGATCCCAATGTTGCCTAACAACCGCTCATAAATGCGTGTGTTTTGCTCAAAAAAAAAATCCCGGGGGATCCCAATGTTGCTCTGCAAGAACCCCTCAGAAAGGAGCGTGTCAGAAGTAGCGCATGAATAGTGGACTCCGGGCGGGCGCGCGTCATATCGGAAAGGCTTCGAAATACTTTACAAAAGTATCCACTCTTTTACTCTTTCACTTTAAAACGCTCACAAACCACTCTGTATTAATAAAACAACTCAACTTTTTTAAAACAGCTTGTTATACTCCACAAAACAAGCTTTGTCTAAAAACTGTGGCACCACGTTGGTATCAGTGTAAACTTGAGAGCGTGTGCGCGATAATGTGCACTGCATAGTAGGGTTCCTAACGGGCCGCCAGGCCCGGCCCGGCCCGTAAAAAAGCCCGGCCCGCGGGCCGGGCCGGGCGGGCTTTTGCTTCTGGGCTGACGGGCCGGGCCGGGCCGGGCCTGGGTTTCCCAGAGGACGGGCCGGGCCGGGCGGGCTTTCACTTATAAACAATAAATTTTCGGCAGAATATCTTTGGTAAAATGCTAAAAATGCTCACAAATGCTAAAAATTTCTGCCTCTGGCAGGCCTCCGGCAGGAATTTGAATAACTCATAGTTATTGTGCACTTATTGTGCTTGCTTTGGACCATTATGTTGTGGTTTGTGATATGATAAATGTGTCGTGCAGTGCAATCGCTATTACATGATGTAATGGGAGTTGCAGAGAAACGGGTGCAACTTTAGAATCGAATTACTTGAGCTAGGCGATGAATTTTTCCACGCGGTCTTTTGCGTCAGAAAGAGAAAACTTTGGCGTTTTCTGTGTAGGAATATCAGCTAATTCCTTTGACCGTGGAGAATTTGCGCTCCTGTCAAACAGAAGTGTTAATTTCGGCACGTTTGCCAACTTTTCGCGCCTTTTCAATGAGTAGTCAGTGAGGTAGGCCCTATTGTGGAAGAATTCTTCTACATATGAAACACCAGAGCTCTCTCTATCCAATGCAAAAGACCGTGTGAAAAAATTGATGTCTTGCTTGAGCAATTCAATTTTAAAGTTGGACTCATTTCACTGAAACGCCCTGTACAATTGATAAGTCCCGGGCCGGGCCGGGCGGGCCTAATAGTACTGGCGGGCCGGGCCGGGCGGGCCTATGGGTACCTTTACCCTCCAAACGGGCCGGGCCGGGCCGGGCTTTTGAGATTTCAAAACGGGCCGGGCCGGGCCTAGATTTTTAGGCCCGTTAGGAACCCTACTGCATAGTGAAGTGCCGCTAGACATTTGGTCGACAATCTGGTGGGGTATCGCCGCAATTGGTCTTGGCTCTTGGATTTGTTCGTGGTACCTGATCCACATATGGATCAGAAGATTCGCCGCAGGCACACTTTGCGCTTATAATTGTGGCAACTGATCCATAAATGGATCAGAGAAATTCGCCGCAGGCACACAGTGCAATAAAAGCGTCTAAATGAGACGACGCCCTATTGAAAAGGGTATAAATGGGACGACGCCCTATTGAAAAGGGTATAAATGGGACGACGCCCTATTCTTTTGGGTTTAGTGCTCGATGAATCCACACAAAGACATGTTGAAATTTAAGCTGCTTAAAATTGTCGAAATTAAAAAATCCCGACAAAAGCCTTAAAAATATACCTAAATTCTTTAATTATAATATCTAGAACTTTTGCTAAATACTTGGCAGACTATGCCCGACAAAACTATGCAGACATTTTGAAATTTAAGCTATTTGGAATTGTCGAAATTTGAGGATCTTAACAAAAATATCCCAAATTTCGTTAATTATAAAATCACAAACTATTTGCTGAATACTTGACAGACTACGCCCAATGCATCAACGCAAACAGATTGTGAAACTAAAGCTGTTTAAAATTGTCATAATTTGGGAATTTTGACAAAAACCTTGAAAATATCCCTAATTTCGGTAATTATAGGATCTGAAACTATTTGTTAAATGCTTGGCAGACTATGCTCCACACATTCGCGTAAAGAAATTATGACATTTAGGCTGTTTGAAATTGTCGAAATTTGTGGATTTTAACAAAATCTTAAAAAATATCCTAAATTTCGTTAATTATATTCGCTGAAACTATTTGCTAAACACTTGGCAGACTATGCTCGATACATCCGTGCAAAGAAGTTTTGAAATTTAAGCTGTTTGAATTTGTCGAAGTTTGGGAATTCTGACAAAAACCTTAAAAATATCCCTAGTTTCGCTAATTATAAAATCTGAAACTATTTGATAAATACTTGGCAGACCATGCTCGACACATCAGTGAAAAGAAATTTTGAAATTTAAGCTGTTTGAAATTGTCGAAAATTGTGGATTTTAACAAAATCCTAAAAAAAACCCTAAATTTCGTTAATTATATTCGCTGAAACTATTTGCTAAATACTTGGCAGACTATGCTCGATACATCCGTGCAAAGAAGTTTTGCAATTTAAGCTGTTTGAATTTGTCGTAATTTGGGAATTTTGACTAAAACCTTGAAAATATCCCTAATTTCGTGAATTCTAAAATCCGAAATCATGTCACAAATTCATCGCGTCTTATGCCCTTTCCATTTCAGCAAAAACTTTCTCGATACGACTTGTAAATAAAAGTGTCATTTTTGATATTTTCATATTTTAATTGTAAATAACTCGAAATAGCGAAATTAGCAACAGAAACGGACAACGGCGCGTTACTCAGCGCATTCGACTCCATCGGATGGCACTAACCGTCATGTCTAGTTGTTCCGGACCCACACACAGACACACACACACACACACACAAACGGACAATAGCGTCCGTATATATAAACAGGTTTTCGCTTGCACGCGTTCGCGCGGTGAGAACGCACTGTACCTACGTACCAATTCGTGTTAACAATTCGGCGAATGCAATGAGAAAGAAACTCGCACTGTCGCCTTCTTTGCAGTAATTGCAGAAGATCGTTTTGGTTGTCTCTGCAAGCCTTGACGTGACTGCAGTTCAGACGTCGATTCGCTGGAAAGCCCACGTATGTAAATTACAAAGCGAAAAGCATTCTGAAAGGTTGTTTTGTTGCGCACGCCCGTATATCGCTTAGCACGTACAAGATGCAGTTCATGTGGTCTGGCGTGCGCCTACATAGAAGTGGCACTTCTGTGTGTGTGTGTGTCGACTATAGACAAATGACCGCAGCTGAAAGGCTGAACGCTACACTGTGCCCGCAGAAAAGGCCTTCTATGGAACTCGGTTGGTCAACTCCCTTGAAAAACATAGCGCTGGCGAAATTCTGACGAAGCCCACTGATCCGTAGGTGGTGCACCACTGTGTCTGCTGCTCTTTGCACGCACAGTTCACACACGTAGGCACACAAGCATAGATCTACCAAGTACCAACGCTCGTGTTATTCGAAATGGTGGTCTGATCGTATATCGTTTGTGCTCCGCAAGATTCGTAAATCGTCACTGATTTGTCAACTTGTTTCACGAATCACTTCCCTTTCAACCAAGCACGACTTTCGAAACACCACAATGGAGAAGCTGCTCATCCCAATGGGCAGTTTCTCGTCCACCACCGACCACCGATTGGCGACGCGATCCCATCTCTCTATGGAATCGAGGGTGAAATCAAAGACGTCGTATCCTCCTATGGCGTAGAGGTCGTCATTGAACTCGACCATGCCGAAGATGGCCCTTTCAACATCCATCTGGGGGAATTGGTACCTAGGGACTGCTTCGCAGAATCGTTTGGGCGCTTGCTAGTGAACTCCAACTATTCTGCAGCCGATATGCGCAGATGAAATGACAACTTTCGATTCTGCGAGGCAGCCCACCAGGTGTCGACTTCCAGGTCGTATCTCTCGCAAGAGGAGTGGTAGCGAACGTCTCTATCTGCAATTGTCTTCATGCCGCCGCAGACGACGACGTTTTGCCTGTGATCAACTTCAAGTACCACAGCACTGGCTGCTGACCTTTCCTCCGCCATTAAGGCCAGTTCGACCCATTGGCCTCCAGAGACGGCGTTGTATCTGTCAGGGAAGGCAATCAATAACAATTTAACTGCAATGTACTGAGACTTTGGCATCCTCCTCACACACCTCAACAGTTTGTTCCTTGGACAATCCGCATTTGTGACAGGGTCTTTGCAGAGGCCCCCGATAACATGAAGATGCTCGTTGATCGAGACGGACGCTGCGTGAGAAATTCTGTATGGCATGACGTCGTCTAGAAGTTCAAAGACATCGCTGGCAGAGGAGAGACTCTCGCAAGTCCTCTCCGCCAAGTCTGGGCCTCCTTGGCCGCCAGAGCACACCAGAAGGTCATTCTCTGAAAGCGCGAGTGATGCCCAACTTTGAATTGCTTTCTCTGTGCCTAATCAGGCTTCTAAGCAACCCAATACGTCGTTGTAACTGTTGGGCACTTTGCGCTGATAACCACGTGTGTTCATTCACCTACAGTATGTGCACGGGCTGCATCACACCAATGTTGGACACAAAATCTTTGGCTTAGTCATTCCGTGAAAGTGGAGCCATTGTAGGTATGTCTTCCAGAAGACGGCATCTCACCCACAACTCCGGCAATGTGCTCGTCCCTCCCAAGTGTCAATGTGGGGCCCACAGTGAATGGCGCCTCGTTCGCCGCATCATAGATCTCCGTCTTTCTCGAGTACTCTTCGTATCTTTCGCTCGAATCCAATGTCACTCCACCAGTGACGATCGCCTTGTTACCCTGCATCCTCTGCGCTTGATGACTGAATCTGGGCTGGAGCATTCGAGTGGGGAGCAGTCGAATGCTGGCCTCATGAGGTTTGTACTCGTACACTGTGCCGAGATAGTCGTTGTCATCGAAACCGCCGAAAATGTAAACTGTCTCTGAAGATGCTGATTCGTTAGACGCATGTGCAAGCAGCCTTATACGTTTCCAAGGAATGGTTCTCAACCATCGGTTTGTGGAGCTGTAGTTGTCACCACAGTGGTTGTCTCCGCTGGGAGAAGATCCGTTGGTGGACAGCCGTTGCTGGGGGATAGAATCAGTGCAGCAATCAGTGCGCAATTAGCGTCAGTCGGCTAGTTCGGCTTCTGCTCTGCTTTCTACTGTACACATACTGTACTTGTCTTCCACTCAATCAGACAATGGCACTCACAAGATTGCACAGCCAAGCCGTCTCCATTTCCCTTGCGTGAAGCTCCACTTGCTTCTTTCCCCTCTACCAACAGCCACTCGTGAGCGCGTGACACTGTTCGCTTCATTTTGATGTAACACTTTCAGCGGAACGCTTACCTCGCCCATAGGCGTAGATAATCGCATAAGTGGCGAAGATAGCGGAGCGGTAATGTTCTCTGTTGATTCGTGCAACAATACGGTACTTACTGTAGTTAGACGTGCCTGAATCTCTGTTGGCAACTACATATTTACGCGTGTGTGTGTGTTTGCAAGACTAGCATGGAATAGTATTCCAGGCTCTATATTCCACAGGAATCACCACACCTAAGCAAACAGGCCCCAAACACCACATTCAATGCTGTCTCTCTTTCCAGTCTCGAAGTGTTTCCTCATCTCAGCCTTCAGCAGCACTGCCTCTGCGCGAAGCCGGTGAGAGTAGTGCAGACTTGATTGTTGGGGCACAGACTGTTCTGAGGGCCGGCGCACGGCCCGAACGGAGCGTTGCCGTTGGGACAGTTGGCGGTCCCGGCGGCACCAGATCTAATAATTGTGATGGTTTCAAACATGGACGATTTACATGCGGTTCTGTAGGCTTTCAATGGGCTGATAATGTATGTAGTACCTGCAACAGTAGCCGTTGATGCATGTTCCGCCCAGGTTGGTGCAGGTCTGCACGTTGCTGCACACTCCGATGACGTTGGCCGTGCTGCCGCAGGCCGCCACTCCCGTGTCTGAAGAAGAGGAAAATCACCGTTCGACAGAATGCTCTGAACGACGCTATGCGCAGAGTTTCGCCCTGCATCGTCTCACTGTCAACTCCTCCATTGTTGACAGCGTTGCTGCAGCAGGTAGAGCCCACGCAGCGGCCGTTCAAGTTGGTGCAGGCCTGCTGATTGAAGGAGCAGATGTTGGCGGCCAGAGAGCAGCCGCTGCAGCCGCACTGCTGGTCGTAGACTGAAGGGGCACTGACGATAGCTTTCAGTTTACGTGTCTAGCGACTCGCTGGCAGACTCACCGTTCAAGGCCGTATTAACGACACCGGTGTTGATAACGCCGCCGACGACGGCGTTGTTGTACCGGCAGCAGGCGTTGCCGTAGCAGCCAAAGCCCCCTCGATTGATGCAGTCGGTGGTGCTGAGGCAGACCCCGTTGTAAATGGCTCCGACTTGGGCGCATTGATCTGAATGCTCGGTTGCATAGAGCAGCGATTCTTTCCCCTCCTGACTTCCCTTCCAGACATCCCTCCCTCCCTCCCTCCCTCCCTCCCTCCCTCATTCCCTACCTCCCTCCCTCCCTCACTCCTTACCTCCCTCCCTCCCTCCCTCCCCAACTACACCAACAAACTCACTGTTGACAACTCCACCGATCACGACTCCTCCCACTCCAACGCCTCCCCTACTGCAGCACTCGACGCCGTAGCAGGTGAAGCCGCCTCTTTGAATGCAGTTGATGATGGTGCTGCACGCTCCGAGCGAGATCGCCCCGTTCTGAGCGCAAGCTGAATATTGAGAAGATTTAAAACGCTCGATCAAAAGGCCTTAGTTGCCTGCTCCGAACTGTGGCAATTCATTGAAACTTTTTACTTACGTGATTAAGTCGAATTAATTACTAAAATTGCTCTTGATGTATCACTATGACTGGTCGTACTTACTCTGAGCCTGTACTTTCCATGCCGTCATTGCCAAGACAACTGCAATTTTTGCAAGCATTTTGCCTTACTTTCGGGATTCACTATTACAGACACCACGTGCACAAACAATTTCCGAACAAACTGTGAAATGCGATTGTAAAGGATGAACAAAAGTTAGGCGCCCTATTAAGGTGCTATTATGCCTACGATCCGAGGTTGGCTGAATGGAATAATTGTGGGATCTGTTCGCGTTCTATTGTGCAAACGGCAATTGGACAGTTGTTCAAGCATGGCTTTGTTTGACATGCTGATTGACTAGGTACTGACGTTTTGCATGGACATCCGTATTTGCACTTCTGTACTGTATTGTACAACAGCACATAGCACGTAACGTGAGTACTAAAGTGCAATTGTAGTGATACGTCGGGTAGCACACGCTTGACGTAGTCTTTGGTTGAGGACATAATATGAGTTGTCCGGAATTGGACTCGCGGTTATTGATGTTTGTAACATCACATCTGCACATTTCGTTCTACTGTGCGACGCTTGAAATAGGCTCGCTCAACTGTAAAACCGATTGACAACCTTGATTACCGGTTTCACTATACAACCAACACTATGATTGCGCTCATGGCAACTCTACAACTTCTATCCACTTGTGCCGTAGCACCAAAATACACACGATCGTGAAAACTCATGTCTCTCACTCGAAGACTTCGATTTTCTCATCGATCACAGTGCGGCACTTCGGGCAAGTCTTCAAGGCGTCGCCGCAGCTCTGGCAGCAGCAGTTGTGGCAACAGGGCATGAAGACCATGCTTGGCTGAAGAGTGAACATTCGTTTGTCGTTTCTGCGAGAACTTCTTACCGACTTGAGGATTGCAAAGCGCCAGCGAACGTGTTGAGGATTGAAAGCGCCTACAATAGATTGTCGCTGGGTAATGCAGTCTTCAAGACAAATTTCGCGTCCGCCCGTTTCTACTAGAATTTACTCACTCTGCAACTGTGAAGACGTAGGCACGGTACCTTGTCGTCCCAGCAGACGACGCACTTGGGCACCTCTTCCTCCCGAAAGGACAACTCTTGTTTCACCTTGATCAGCTCCTTCTCGAGCTCTCGCTTCTCTTCGACCAACTCGTGCAAGCCTCTGGTGTACTCGACGCTGGAAAGTAGATGGTTTCGAAGTAAGATTTGCTTACGAATGTGCTGTCTGCTAGGTAATTATGACGCAAATCGGGTACAAGGCAACATGGCCGAGTGCAATACAATATGGTGCAAACAATATGGTGCAAACAGCACAATACAATACAATAGAGAATCAAACCCACTCGCTCTGATTGAACTCCGCTTCTCTCATCTCCTCCAGCTTCTCAATCAGAGCCTCCAAATCCTTGAAAGGCTTGTAGTTGTTGGTGCTCATCGCTCTGCAGATAAGCGAGCTACCGTAGCCCATTTCCATTGCTTTTGTCAGCTGTTTCGCTAGCGGAAGTGAAATGGTCGTTCGGATTTCCGGGTTTCTGGAACGCCCAAAGCCGCTGGAACATCCCGGGCTCTCTGAGTGATCCACCCTGGCGTACGGTGGGGATCTGCAGGTTTGGAAATAATCATTATAACCTGCTTGGAACTATAATTGCGTACATGAGTTTTGCAGCCGCTAAGACCAAGGCTACACCGCGTTAACAGTTCCATTGGAAAAGTGTCTTTGTTTTAAACCACACACGAGATTTGTTCTTAGAACTAGAAGATTCTTCTGTCAGATGACCGTACATTCCTAATCATCGCATACAAACCTCTTTGCATAGCTGACAGACTCAAACTAACATTGGTTTATCATATGTGTCCCAACATGCTACAATAGCTACAGTACCTGTCTCTGTTGCGGTTGTTGGCGGAGGGAACATTGGAAAGGGAAGTGGGACCTGGATGGACGATTTGTCGGGGCAAGACGAAACTGTACAGATGAGCGGTGTCATAATCGCAGTTCTCCTGAGAGCAGTGGCCGTGCAGGAAGCACACTCCTGACAATAAGCAGTGCGTCTTTTGGAGCGTTTCAGCTACTGTGTTTTGTAGTGTTGGCTTGTGTTATATATAATTCATATAGGGTACATGGATGGCTTGCTGGTG
>JASAMZ010008171.1:0-44085 GCA_030248115.1 Linhomoeus sp. GSCO2_2 | reverse complement strand
CAAAGCATTGCAACGCATTATATTTGTGCAAGTCAGATGCGGCCGAGTTCCAGAAATAGCAAATACATCCATCCATCCGATTTCCAGGCCATTTCCAATAACGACGACGACGACGACAGCGACGATGATGACGACGACGACGACGACGACGACGACGACGACGACGACGACGACGACGACGACGACGACGACGACGACGACGACGACGACGACGACGGCGACAGTGACTGCGACGACGACGACGACGACGACGACGACGACGACGACGACGACGACGACGACGACGACGACGACGACGACGGGGACGACGACGACGACGACGACGACAATGACGACGGGGACGGCGACGACGACGACGACGACGGGGACGACGACGACGACGACGACGACGACGACGACGACGACGACGACGACAATGACGACGGCGACAACGGCGACGAGAGCTAACCTTCTCATTTTGCGACGCGTCACGTTACGATAGCTTTTGGTAGTACACATTGCTGCAAGTGTCTTCCTTTCGCGAGAAAAGCGTTTCCGAAGCGCTAAACCTCTCGCTGTGAGAGAGAAAGGAAAACGGCAACGAGGCGGCGAATGCCGACGGCTGTCTCGAAGAGTCAGTCTCTAAAGAGAGGGAAGCGATGGCGCTGCTCGGTGGTAAAGTCACGGCTAAACAGCTGCTGTTTCGACACTAACAGTGGCGAGTATGCCAGCTTCGGCTCGGACGCCGCGGCTCGGTTAGATGGCTGCTATATCGTCGACAGCCCGCTAAAGCCTTTGGCGCGACGGACGCGACGATATAGCCGACGTCTGTCCAGCCTGTAGACGACTAAGCGGATGGCAAAGTTCGCTCGCCCCTTAGCCTATCAATTTCCGGTGAGTCGTTTCTCGACAAAAGTCGAGACAGAGAATGGTGCGCCGAAGCAAAAACAGACAACTTTTAGAGAACACTCTGGGCTACCGTAACCCAGCAGTAGTCGATAGGGGAGAATTACCCATTGAAATTCTTCTATCAGATGGCGACGGCGATGGCGATGATTGACGGCAGACAGGTGCATCAACGTGTCACCTTCTCCGACTGGTTTCCTCCTCTGCCACACCCCTCCTTCCCTAGCCGAGTGAGAGAGAGAGACTCGCAGCCCCTTCACAAAGGCGGCTTGGGTTCGGGCTGTTACAAAGGAAGATTTGTAGCGCCGCCGCCGCATTGGAGAGGATGGGCAGGGAAGCGAGGAAAGACACTTTAAAGGCCGGCGTGGGGAGAGAGTCAGTTAAGGCAATCAACAAAGTGGCGTCTGAGTGACTTTTTCCAGCCTATTTATACGCGATAGGTGCGTGGGCGGACGTTTGACACGTTGCAACAGGCGCGAGAGTCGTTATCCAATATGCACACACTGAAATACCACGCGAGTAGCGTGACAACTAACACCAAAATATCACTTAAGCGGCGCAATGTTACAGTACAGTAATGACATCCAGGCGGCGGCGGCCGGCGCGAGGACGATCGACGTGGACAGCTGCTCCGACGCATCAAAACTGGAGGGGCCGGAAAAGCGATCGCTTCCTTCTCCGATCTCCAAAGTACGACGCCAAAGTATAGGGAGAGAGGTGACAGACACGCCAGGTCACAGTTAAATCTTTAGCATAGGGGGTATAGGCAAATAGGGTCCTATTCGTAGACCCCCCACCCCTCTTTTAACTATCTTGATTCTCAACTCCGTCGCAAAAGTGGAGACCCTCACGTTAAAGGGGTCAAAAGTGAATTGGTGGGGCGGTGCATTGGATTCTCTCTGCATTTTAAGCTTTTGTGTGTTGTAGCTGACCGTTTTTCAACTGTTTCAGCGGTTTCTGGGTATTTGTCGCCTGCACGTGCTAAATGGTCAGTTTTTGAACCGTCTCGCCGCATTTTAGCTGGTAGTACTTTAGAGGTACCTAATTTTACACGCTTAAGAGAGCTGTTTGAAGTACCGGCTCGCCGCATTTCATATCTAATTAAAAATCGAGCCAAATCACGTGCTATATTCGAGTTCTGAAGTTACCAGTCCCCGCCTATCAGTACAACTACTACAACTGAAACTGTAACTAGTCTCAGCTTTTATCGGTCACCATGTCGTACATTAAGTCTGAGTCGCAAGTGCATAACAGCACCACCAACAGTTCTGTCTGCTGTCTTTATAAATCATCTTATGAGGTGTCGGAACAATTTCAACTGGCGTCGGAACAATTTCACAAACGTTGGAACAATTTCCACACTGCCCTGTCGGAACAATTTCAACGTCGGAACAATTTCCACCCAATCCTTCTACATGACGTGGCTAAGAATCTTCACAACTTGGCATTCGTGCGGCTACCTGGGGAGGAGGCGGGTCACTTCAGCGCTGTCGCCGCTCTCATGGAGGCCTTCGTCGAAACCGAGGAGAAGATAGTTTGGGCAGATAGTTTCGTGGCGAGAATGGACTTCAGCCATTTGAATGATTAGGCAATGCTTATGGTTGGGTGCTTTGCTATTACTAGGGTTTGTTGCTCAGGCGTCTCTTTGGCTAGATGGTTTGATTGTGACTATACTGTTGTGGTTACTGATTAGGTGGACGCATTTGTGCGATTATTGTGTTTGTTGCTACTGGGGTGTGTTCGCTCATGTGCTTCTTTGGTAATTTCTGCAAACGATACAATGAAAGGCACGGTTTGGTTGATTATGAATCCGAATTTGTTGCGCTTCTATTCACACAGAGACCAGAGACCCATTACTACCAACACACCGCACGTGCCTTTACTTGAGTACCTGTACACTCTTAGCAAAAAGATTCAGACATCTAAGAAACGAGTCACAAACAAACGTTCACTTGAGCACAAGTAACTGTCTTTACAACTGAAACTCACTTCTGGTGTTGACGATAGAGTGGTGTGAGGGGGGGGGGGGGGGGGGGGGGAGGGGGGGGGGGTGGGTGGGAGGGGGAGGGGGAGTGGTGGGAGGGTGGGAGTGGGATGGGGAGGGGTTGGGGTGGGGGTGTAGAGGCCCAGGTACCACTACTGATACCGTCACTTGTAGTAACGCAAATCACACACACGCACAATGACAGACCTATCCAGCTGGCCACCATCACGTTGAACTGATGTTGCAGTGGCACGAGGTCGCTGTTCGCGTTGACGAAGACTTTGAGAATTTTCTCATTCGTCAGCAGGTCCTCAATCTCGGCGGGCAGCCGTTCGAACTGCGACAGGTGGACAACCACCGTCAGACCAGATGGGACGCTGGCCGAGAGGACTATGATCGGAGCGCAGGACTCGGTGTTGCCGAGCCAAGCTGCAGCTCCGGATTGTTGTGCGTCTTCATCTGCCAGTAGTCTATGGTGCTCTTCCTGTTGCCGCGTCCCTTCTTGCCGATGTACCACAGGAACCTGAAAGAGATCTGCTGGATCCCTGCTGCTGGATGGCCGCTGGATGTCTATGGTCACACGCACCTGAACGGCAGGGGGGGAGGGTTTGCTGACTGGCAGTACTTAAATTTCAAAGATGTTAGCGCAATTTTAAAGTCTGGGCACCTGCAAGCTTTGTCCAAAACTCAGGTCCTGTGGCGGCATACTCGGTAGTGTTGGCAGGCGGAGGGGCTCCTTGGGTGGGGGGGGGGGGGGGGGGGGGAGGGGACGCGCATACTGGGGGAGGGGACTGCAGATGTAGCAACCAAGAAATATCAAGTCCGCCCTTTTCAGTTATGACAACATGCGAATATTAGAACGGTGCACGTAACGCCAAGGCACTTCACACAGCGCGACACGACCTGTCTTCCCAAATTCCATCACCGCTAGTCCCTATGGTCGAAAGTCACAGAAAGACTCCCAGGTTCCTGTTTGACGAATGACTCACGAAGCCATTTATCCGATGGTGAAACCGGATTCATCCGGTGAATCACTGCCCCTCCAATGTTCGTGTTCGGAGGCTATATAAAAATCAACTTACAATATAGCACGTGGAATGCGTTTGTATATCAGACATCTGTTGGATGTTCCTCAGTTGTGATCTGGTCGTAACTTCAGTATGTGAGTACATAAGTACGTGACTTCAGTATGTAGATTTTATTGATGCGCTACTCAGTAGGAGCTGATTATGTTCAATAAATGTTTATTGTTGTCACCTCGCGGACGTCGTAGTCTCCAATGAGGAGGTGCTGGCGAAACCCACTCTCCGCCCAGTTCTTGAAGCTATCGTCGTAGGTACCAGTTGGGCGTGCTGTCGTCCAGCACGACACACAGCCGCTGCATTCTTTCCAAATGCTGCTTCATCATCTTCGCTTGGTCCAGACTGCCCGCGAACCAGATAGTCTTTCTCTTCTCTACTACTTCGAGGACAGAAAGGATATCTGTCAGCACAAGTCCAATCGACTTTCTGAATCCACGTTCTATGGACATGCAAAGTATTATTACATAAAAACAATTCACTTACATGACGATCTGTTCCATGGTTTGAAGTTTTCCAGTTAATGACTCTCAGTTACACAAGGGCACATGGAAGACAGAGTACTCGCATAAAACAAGCGCACACTGCAAAAACGTGTCGATTACACTAGGCCGAAGGAAGGAGAATCAAGGTCACGTATGGTGTGCAACGCATAGAAGAGCCATATACTTTGTGCCGACGTGCAGTGTGTTATCGTGTGCCAGAACCTTGGAGACGTGTGGAGTGCTATGTACCTTTGCTGTGTGCCATGGAAGAACGAAAGTGAACTGTGTGTTCTATCACAAAGTTGGGTGCCACATGACGGCCAAATGAGGTCGACATCTACAGTAGTCTTAACACCTCTGTCACAGGTGTCGTTGCGAACAGATTTCACCAATCTATCAATCAGCTGTGTGCTTTAGCTTCTGCAACTTCGTCCAGCTAGGCAGGGTTGGCCATGAGTTCGTCCCTAACCCCTAACATGAGTTTAAACAGAGAGCTGCAAGTGTAAGTGTAACAAATCTAAAGTGTGTAAGGTACATAAGTCGTGGACCCCAGTTACTAACCAAGTCGTCACTGCTGCTGAACCACATTTCCGCCGTGGGATCCAGGTCAAGGTACAGGTAGCAGTCGGCGTCTCGGTGGGCAAAGTCGTCCATTTCCACCAGCGGACTGAGGAACCTCGAGCTTTTGATTCAAGTCGGCCAAACTTGGCCAACAGTTGTCTGCTCTGTACATCCATCGCTAGGCCACCCAATGGATATTGAAAGAATGTAAAGGAGCTCGACGGTCCGTCTTCGGCTGGGCTGAAAAGAAGGAGTAGGGCCGACGACGTTGCGAGCCCACTACCGCTACAGGACAGCGGCGCACGTTAGCTATTGTACGGCGAGTCAACCCTTCCCACGCTGCTTTTGGCATCCGGCAGACACCTTCAAAAGAGGAATGCAAATTTCCCAAATTTCGACAATTTTAAACAGCTTAAATTTCAAAACTTCTTTGCACGAATGTAGCACCCAATGGAGTCTTTGCACAGTGTCAAGGCTGCAACACGTTTTGGCTGAAGCGCGTATACAAACTGCAAACTGTCGCAGCGCGCATGCATATTCCGTCTTTCGGGCCGCCAAGAAACAAAACAGCGCCACACTACGGCCCTGCGGATGAAGTCGAACACAATTAGTCTCAGTAGCAGCGTTGGCGCCGAAGCAGGGTTGTCCCAACGTCGCGAAGGAGCGAGTAGTCATACGTGTAAGCGCCGACCGAGACTGTGAATGCTTATTATCGTTGACTGACATTTGTCCTCCGGTGGAGATACTGGCGAATAGGAACGACAAGGTCTCCATGGTCGGTTCAGCTACAGAGTAGTCCAGCTTTGTCAGCGAGCGAGCACAATACAATGGCGAAGTGCAGTCATACAATGTCAGAACTTGTCGATATACTGTTGGAAACGAAATGTCGAATATACAGTCATTCAATGTCACAAAAGGTCGAAGTACAGTCGAATGAGTAGCAAGGTATGTATAGTCAGATCAATGTCAAACGAACTGCCCTACTGGCCTCCTCGTCGTTCTTTGTGCCGTGGCGGAAGCTCAGCGACGTCGGCTGCTGGGCGTCGGAAGGCAGCTGCTCCTGGGCAACGTAGGACGGCGGCGGACAGCGGCGCCTGAAGGCTGGTACGACGGAGGCGGGGGCGGCAGACGCGCGACGGCCTTGGCGTACTAGGGCGGCGGAGAGGCAACGAGCAGCGCTACAGTACCTGAAGTATCAAAATGAATGGTAAAGACGCGCGGTTCACTCGCGCGTACGCGCACATGGTCGAATGGCAAGTGGGCAGCGACAGACATGTAACCATTATAAGAAGCGACAAAGACACCTACCTAACATACACGACTTTCCACCTTACTCACTTCGCGCCACCAATAGTCGTCCCAGCCCTAATGATGAGGGGCATCATTTTCTCGATTTCTTCCTCTTTGAAACCGACGCGCTCGAGCACGACGACCGTCGCCAACAACATGTCGACGGCGCCCAGTTTCGCGTTCTTGGCACGGAAGACCGATTGAAGATGCGTCGCGCGCAGCTTCGTGCCGCAGGCGCAGAGCACTTTCTCGTTTCCATTCATCTTCTCGTGGGCGCAGTGCAACCACGCCTGCCCATTGAGGTGGGTGTGTATGTTGGACACTGTTGGGCGCTTGACGGCGCCCAGCCGGCTTCCGGACAGGATGGGGCCGATAGCCGCGTTCTCGTCGTTGTCGTCGTCTTCGTCATC
Source organism: Linhomoeus sp. GSCO2_2 (assembly GCA_030248115.1). Taxonomy (NCBI): domain Eukaryota; kingdom Metazoa; phylum Nematoda; class Chromadorea; order Monhysterida; family Linhomoeidae; genus Linhomoeus; species Linhomoeus sp. GSCO2_2. The sequence goes on along the minus strand of JASAMZ010008171.1, from coordinate 37,391 downwards.
TTCCTTCTACAATGGAATGTGAATCGTTACTGCTCGGATCTTGAACGTGCGAATTATTCCACGTGACGGTAGATACATAGAGTGATACAGACTACATATTCTACCCACAAGATCTTCCCTGCGCCTGCGCCACTGGGAAGACTTGCATGACTTGGCCGACTGATCCATACCCATGAGGTTGGACTGGAAAATGGATGAAGTAGTAAGAATGACGATGATTATCTTTGATTGAACATGGTCAGGTTATAACACACGTACAAACGTCACTTACAAAGTTCGTCGCGTCGTACGAAGGTCCGCTCCACTGGACCAGATTTCCCACTGCTTGCATTGCAATGGCTGCGCGGAAGTACCGTAAAGTGCCGAATAGAGGTAGCTACCACTATTGTTTCAACCTACCTCTACACCCTACCACTATTTGGAGACTACCACTATCCCATAAACCTGCGCTAAAAAATTATCAATATTACTTGCATACCTTACTAATAATTTTCTGCTCGCGATTTATTTTGTATCGCGTACTAAGAAAAGCCCCCGTGGGGAAAGTCCCCCAGGGAAAAATTATCGATACTGGATGAGTACCCTACTAAAATAATAGTATGGGATAAGTACCGTGTCGAGAAGGATGCATCGCGAAAACCCCAAATTTCGATACCTGATCCATGGGTCATATATGGCCTAACGCGGGTTTATGGGCTATTTGGAGACCTACCACTATTGTTTCAATCCTCTCTGTTGTAACATTAAGGACAACCAAAGAGGCTTAGAACGACCAAATTTAGGGCTGTCTTCTATACTTATGATCTATCTTGACTTGAGATTGCTTAAAACAGCCAGCAGTTGACGATCTTGATTCACTTGTGGTGTTGTTACATGCATAAATGTAGGGTATCGCTCCAGAAAGTGAAAGGGATGTACCACTATTTGGAGACCTACCACTATTGTTTCAATGTTCCCCTACACCCTACCACTATTTGGAGACTACCACTATTTGGAGATCTTCCTCTATTCGGCACTTTACGGTAGTCGATTGGAGCGACTGCACAGGAGAGGTCGTGTGATTACCTGTGAACCGTTGCCTCGAATCTCACTTTCTCGCGCTAGGTCATCCCTTTCACTGTTATGGGTAGGAACTGATTCGGTATTTTGACAAAACCCGGCCAGTGTATAGAACACCACTTTGTAACTTAAAGTCAAAGCTCTTGCCACAACAGTACGTGAGTTGTGAAGCTGAAATTTTCGTCTCTACAAGGCGCCCATCTTTCACATACTGCACCTTTGACACTGCTCAAATGACAGTACTTCGAGTGCAGATCAATTTTGCAATTCGGCAGTCTGACTTCGTAGCTCTGTCGCCCGCTCATGTCAGGCTTGTGAAGCGTCTCACGTGACAAACATGTAAGCTATTCTCGATAGTACGAATACCCAGAATTTTAGATCAGATCGGCTCTCTGAAATTCTTCATTTAGTCAGCAAAGTTGCAGGTTAACCGACCGCAAGACACGGTGAGTTTTATTATGTACGTGAAGCGGAGCGCCGAGACGTCAAACAATCGTGTTTCACGAAATGAGAGTAGAAAATGTTCGACAGAAACTCCTGATGCAAGTAGAACAACTTTCCGCATGAGCAGAACAATTGCACGCGCGAGTAGATGTACATACCCATATCAGCCTCCGCGGCGCCCGCTCGATCAGTCGCCGCCTGCTCGCGTTCTTCCGCTTCTTTACACTTTCGGTCGCTTTCCTCAGCATTGGCCAAGTTCTCGGCCGCCCGCGCCTTGTATTCATTCTTCCTCGCCTGCCTTGTACTGCTTGATTTCCTGCTTGCTTTTGTCGTGGCGTTTTGCCCCGTCGGCGCCCTCATCGGCCCGTATTTTATTCAGCGCCGCCCAATCGGCCATTGTGACTGAGTTGCGCCTAAACTAGCGTTTATTGAAGCAGTCCACAACGCATAAAATATTGTTGAGACGTTTTAAAGAGCGATTGCAGCTTCTAGGTTAAACAATAGTTCGCACTTTTTGGGCCGCTGACCTCGAAATTTTTGGGCCGCTGCCTCTCCGCCGCCCTCCTACGCCAAGGCAGGGACTTCTATATCTAAAGAGCATCTGGACCGGACACTCCGCAAAAGTCCCTTTTCGGGGTGTACCTATGTGGGGCTACTCGCAGCGGCCGGCCGGCGGTCAGCGTTTCCTCTTGCGCGCCCGGCGTAACGAAGAAGGGACGAAAGTTCCACTGCCGCTATAGCAGACGCCTAATAGGGCCGTTGGCCCGTTACTAGTGCAAACAGCGCTCGCGGCACACTTAATGCGTAACACACTGTAGCAGACCCAACGGCGCCCACATACAGAGTGACCATAAGTGTGTGTGTAGCCATTCTCAGTCGAAGAAAGTTGTGGGGTGCCCGTTGTTTTTGGCGTCGGTTTTGGGCGCTTTATCGCTTGTTTTTGTGTGGAAAATCGAAATGCCTGGTCGTACCTGCGCTGCAGTTAACTGCAAAGCTGGGTACCGAAGCCAGAGTGAAAAGGTGCCCATCTTTGGGTTTCCCAACCGAGAGAAGTCGCCTCACCGCCACCAGGAATGGGTCCGGTTCTGTGCGCGGCAGGATCGTCCGCAACCTTCGAGAAATATGGCCCTTTGCCTTCGTCACTTCGACCCCAGCGACATCGCGAGTCGACAAGACAGCAACACTCGAAGGCTGGCCAAAAAGCCGGACGAGCGCCAGAGAGTGGGACTGAAGAATGGTGCTGTGCCACGATTCCAGGCCGGAGGTGTTCCTGCCTGGAAATCAACCGGGGCGCCCAGTAGGCGGAAAGAGAAGACAAATACCCATGCCGCGGAGCGCAGACAGGCCGAAATCGACAGCTTCAATGACGAAAATTCCCAGTTCAAAAACTGCGATGCCGTGGAGTCGCTGGCAGAGCTTCAGTCACTTTTGGCTGAATCGCCTCATTACCACAACTACTCCTGTTGCAGTCTACCAGAAGGCCAGTTGCTGATTCTTCGGATTGGACTGCAGGATGGAGTTCCTGTTCTGCAAGCTTCCCTAGAAATCAAGCCCTTTTTCCATTTTCCAAATCCATTTTTCTCAAGTGGACAGAATCTTGCGCCAAATGGAGGGCAAAATCAGTTGCAGCCCTACTTCCCAGCTGGATGTGGCAGCGGAGAGCCTGATCAGCTACTTGGATGGATCTGTGGGTGATGAAAGCGTGGAGGAGATGGAATGTGACCACGAAGAATGGCCCCCATCCTACCAGAAAGTTGAATTTCTCCTCGAGCAGCTTCAGCTGCTGGAGAAGCATCCCAACGGTCGTCGCTTCTCAGCTGATCTACTTGTCGCTGCCTACCTTCTCAATGCCAATAGTCCAGCGGCCTACAAGTACCTTCTCTCCCAGGAGTTTCTCACCCTTCCTTCCCAAAAAGTTCTTCAGCGGCTAACCTCGAAGCTTGGTGGCCAGTTAGGAGACACAAGTGAGAGCTACCTGCGACAGAGGTGCGAATTGGATTGGTAGTAAAGTAATGCTCGACTGTTTTAACATTAGCCTCTTCTTCTTCAGGTATGAGCAAGTGAAGTTGACTTCTGAGGAAAACGTCATTCTAATCATTGACGAAGTTTACGTTGCCGAGCAGCCAGAATTCGTGGCCAATGAGGGAAGGATTTTGGGCTTAACAGAGGATGGAGAAGTAGCGAATACTATTCTCTGCTTCACGATCCGATCCTTCTGTGGCCAATACAGAGATGTGGTGTCAATGCTGCCAATGAAGAAACTCACAGCTAGCAAACTGGCGAGCGCATTTTTTCCTGCTGTTACGCAGCTACGACAACTTGGCTTCAAGGTGAGTAAAACACCTAATAACATACATACCTATATGTCACTGTACGTACATATGCGCACATGCCACTTCACGTCAAATTTGCAGGTCAGAGCTGTCTCACTTGACAACGCATCCCCCAATCGGAAGTTTTTCATGACCACTCTTTGTGGTAATGAATTCAAAACTTCCTTCCCATGCCCAGTCAGCGGAGACCCAATTTATTTGATTATGGATCCTGTGCATGGAATCAAAAACATCTACAACAACTTCTTGGGCAACGAGTTCCAGTTTCCAGAGATTCCTCTCTCTTTGGGTAAGCTATGTAGTCATATGATCCTTCAATTTACGTACAAAGAATTTACACTTAATACATTATTTCAGCTGGGTTGGCGTCCTTGTCTGAGTCAGAGACCAGAGGCGGAACTGCCAATTTCGCCCATATCACTGAGCTATTTTCATTTGAATCCACTTCGAATCCTAAAATGGCCCCTCAGTTGACGTCTCAGTCTGTGGCTCCTTCGAACATCGAGAAGACCAAAGTTTCGCTGGCACTCTCAGTTTTCCATGAGAAGACAAGAAATGGGCTGGCATTCTATGCCACATTAGGAAAACACTCCGAAGAAAAAGCCGCCGCTATTCTCTCCACGGCTGCTTTTCTTGGCCTAATTATCAAGCTGTGGAATGTTCTCAATGTGAAAAGTCCGTCAAAAGGCCGAAGGAAAAGGAACCAGACTCACGATCCTGTCAAGTAATTTCGCTGCTAACATGGTTGTCTGAGTATTTATGTACTTTGACCAAGCACATTCCAGGCATGCGGATGACTGGAAACTTCGGTTTCTCTCCGAGTTCTCAATTTTTCTGGAACAATGGCAGGAAGCTGGTGGCCGTGGGCTGACAAAGGAAACTTTTTATGCTCTGCGGCAGGCCTGCTATTCCATTGTTGAGCTTTCCAAATTCTGCTTCAACCAGTTGGGATTTTCCTACGTTCTGTTGGGCTACTTCCAATCGGACCCTTTGGAGCGGCGATTTGGCCGTTACCGGCAACGATCTGGCGGCAACTACTTTATCTCGGCTCGACAGGTGTTCGAGAGCGAAAGGATCATCAGAGTCTCATCCTTGCTTCACTCTTCCCCCAATCCGGAACTCTGCATGGAAACGCAGAGCGAAGGGACCAGCCACAGCCGCACGTCTCTCTCCCAACGGGCCGAGAACATTGCTGCCGAAATTTTCCCAAGTCTGGACCCTGTTGTCACTCCAAGGGAGACTTTCACAAGAGGAACCACCTATTTTGTCGCTGGAGCCCTGGCACGAAGCGCTGTCAAAGCGCGCAGCTGTGAAAGCTGTGAAAATTTGCTGATCAATGGAGAGGAGCAATCATTCAACTACGAGGAAATCGACGATATCACCCGTCACTTTGTGACAGAAATCAACCGAGGCGGCCTGGTTCATCCCACCTTTCTGGCCTTCAGTATTTGCTTGAAATGTTGGGCAATTAGCAAGCAAATTGAAGCAAGCGAAACTCTGGCCAAACTGTTTGCCCGTAGCGGATCGCAGGAAGTCTGCTTCAAGGCGCTGGTGGAACGCTGTTGTGCAACCGATGAAAATTTCATGGAGGTTGTTATCGGCAGCACTCACTGCGAAAATGGCCATTCAGTCGTTGAAAACAACATTACGAAGTTTTTCAACACTGTAATGAGCAATTTTGTGAAGAAGATGAAGAAGACCGGCGAGAACAGCAAAGCCAGAAAGGCTTTGAAACTGCAGTCGCAGAAGCAGTGAAAGCGTCTTGTTGGTTCGTGCTTGCTAACTGTATGTGGCGTCAAAATAGGGAATTAGATTGGGATTTGGCGAAATAATTACCCTTCTTAATGCACCAAAGACGCGCCAAAAGCGCCGCGCGTAGACCCACATGAATGTGTGACAAGAGGCCCGCGACTAGTAGGCAAGAGGCCCGCGGGGGCAGGAGGCCCGCGGAGTAGGGGCAAGAGGCCCGCGAGGGGTGAGCAAGAGGCCCGCAGACGCCGAGGGGGCAAGAGGCCCGCAAGGAAGGAGCAAGAGGCCCGCGGTAGGGGTGCAAGAGGCCCGCGATGTAGGGGCAAGAGGCCCGCGACTAAGCGGAACTACTTATGAACTTCTGAAGCTCAACCTTGTATCTATGCCATCACAGTGACTTATTGGTGAATGCACTGGTGCTCAAGTTTGTTCAATGACGGTACCGCTGCCTCGTCTTCCAGCCACTTTAAAACTTGAGACATTTAGTAACTGTTGTGCATAGGGACTGGAGAATAGTTGGTTTGTCAGTACCAGTGTGTCCATTCTTCAAAGGGTTTTGGAAATAATTTGTTTGTGCTTTGTTCCAAGGGCGCCTGGAGAACTTTATTGTCTTGTTGTTGTACAAGCAAAAGCCTTGGAACACTGTTAATGCTGTTCCAGCCATAATCCTGACGTTCCAGAACATTGTTCCGACAGATCAGTACGGGACTGACACTTCAACAAGCTGTGTGTGTAAAAAGTTCAACCTATACTTTGTGTCTGTCAACTTTTGGTGAACAGTATAGTGAACTTTGTACACATCGTTAGCCGCATCTGTACTCAGCGACATCGACTCTACTTGACCACATATGTCAATGACTTTGCTTTGGTGCGACGGAAACACACACACACACACACACAGACACACACACACACACATTGTCAACCGTATATATACACCTCGCCGCGCTGAGGCGCGGCGAAAAAACCATATGCCAGATTGCTGGCATAAAGCATGGGACTGCTGATAGCACTAGCAGCTATCTAAAACTCAACGCGTTATAAGTAGGAATATAGTGATTAAATGTATAGAGACTGGGTATTGTGGCTCCACTGGTGTGCATTTTGCTCCAGTGGTCCGTTTCGTCCGCTCCGTTTCTATGGTCACCCCTGATTGCCAGTTTTAGCATCATTTGTAGAGTGCATAAAAGTGCAAGACACTACTGATGGATGCGTATACGCATACGCAATATTAACTTTGCGTATGCGCATAGATATTTGGATGCGTATACGCATACGCATACGCAAAATTTTCAACGTACGCAAACTTTTTGCTATGCGTACTACGCAATACGCATACGCAAATGAGTTTCTTTGCGCATACGCATACGCGCAAATGGAATTTCTGATATTGGCCATCAAGACACCCAGAATTCTAACCAAGCGCTGCTGGCTCTCTTTCTGAATCACCTCGACTACATGCACTCAATTTTGACAACCGCTGGTGATTAGTGGCTGTTCTGTGGGTGAATCTGTCTGGCTGAGCATTGTGATTGTGAGGTCGTAGTTTGGGATGAACATGTTTACATATCTAATGCAACGCGAAACATTCTCAGTTGCCCACAATATACATAGATACACGAATTGGATGGAGAGCCTTTCGGCAGCGCGGGCCTCTTGCTCACCTTTCGCGGGCCTCTTGCACCTTTACCGCTGGCCTCTTGCCCCTACCTTGCGGGCCTCTTGCCCCCGCGGGCCTCTTGCGCCTATGCCGCGGGCCTGTTGCCCCTCCATCGCGGGCCTCTTGCCCTCTCCGCGTCTGCGGGCCTCTTGCCCCCGCGGGCCTCTTGGCCAACTACGGCCCCACATAGGTACAGGCGAAAAAGAGTGTCCCGTCCAGATGCTCTATAGTATACAGAGGTCCCTGGCCAAGGCCGTCGCGCGTCTGCCGCCACCGCCGCCAGTGTGCCAGCCCTATGCGGCCGCTGTGCCCGTCGCCATACGGAGATCACCTAGCGTAACATTGTGGCGCCCCCACCCCCAAACCGCGCGCCCCCTTACCACACCGCTAGAGCAACTCGTCAACTCGGCTGATTGTCGCTATGAGCGCGAGTATTTAGGACTGACTGAAGTCTCAGAATAACTGTCTCACACAATCTGTTCTGTCGGGTAGCCTGTCACTTGGTCGCTCTTAGTGGAAAGTTACTGAGGTACCACCGCACGTGCTTCTGCGTATACTAGGCTTGTCGGTAGTCGTTGTGACCGTTGTAGTGAGCTCTGTCTATTGGCCGTAATGACTTGTCCTGATTGTCGTGCTACTTTGTACTCCCAGGTTCAACTCATCGTATTGGAAGCTGACTACTCTCTCTCTTGGTCTCCTCGGTCTGGTCTGCCACCTTTTCCCATTATTCTCCCGGCCCCCCGCGCTAGTTGGTTGATTTAGTGCTCTTCTGGCTCGAGATTCGCCGCCCGCGCGCCGTCGTAAACGTTTTTTGTTTCGAGTGTCTAGTAGGGCGCTCCTGGCCACGGATGAGGAGTTTTGCTTTGGAGGGGTTGGGTAGTGGGGAGTTGTTATTGTGGATTTGGTTATGGGTGCTCTCGCTGGGTAGTACAGTCGCGTGAGCGTGTGTAGAAACCGGATATTCCAACTCTTGTCGCAATGGCCGCGACACCCCCGCCACCCTACGTCGCCCAGGAGCGAGCAGCCGACGTCGCTGAGCTTCCGCCACGGCACGAAGAGCGATGAGGAGGCCAGTTTGACAGTTCGTTTGACATTGATCTGACTATACATACCTTGACACTTGTTCGACTGTACTTCGACATTTTGTGACAATGTTTGTCTGTATTCGACATTTCGTTTCCGACTGTATATTGACAGATTCTGACATTGTATGACTGCACTTTGCCATAGTATTGTGCTCGCTCGCTGACGAAGCTGCCTTCACCACCTTTCTCCCTCACTCTTTCTCCGTGGGCAGATTGAGTGGATTTGCAGCCATACAAGTTGTTTGTTGACGCGTGGAGTGCGGGTGTCCAAGGAATTTCGCGATTTCGATTTCCAAAGAATTTCGCGAAATTTCGTTCAATTTCCAATCGGCCAAGTTGTCTCTGTCCCCCGAATGGAATGTGTGGTGAGCATTGCGAGATCGATTATATTTTGCAAGCAAAATACTGCAGAATTACCTTCTGAATCGTGCTATCCTCGACTCTGTCCACTATGCCAGACATATGAACTGAAATCACACAACACATGCATCGTCACCAGGATGGGGTGGGCGGGTTAACGGCCAAGAAATCAGCGATTTTGCTATTTCGTGCAGTTCTTCATGCTCAGCATTCGTCATGTCTGGCTTGCCTTCAGCGGCCGATTCTCGTCGGCGTCGCATTTGATTCACTCCAAAACGGGTAACAAAATAAGCGACAAGGCCGCTTAAAGCTGCTACTGTAACCACTGCCACCGCAAGAAGGGCGCCTTCCGTTACCATGGGCGCGCCGTGCCAATCTTGGTCATTATCTGGCGCTCCCGGGTTGCGCTTCCCGCTAGTCACCTGTTTGTTCGTGGTTCCCAGAGACGTCAGGGTCGCATGGGTACTGGCTTTTGTTGTTTGCCGCAGCGTCGGTCGCGCCGTCGTCTCCGAGCGTCCTGGTTTTGTCGTGGTATTCTCGCTTCTCTGCCGAGCGCTCTTTGTCGTGGTAGGAATCTCATCCGTCACTGTCACATTCCCAGCGAAGGAAGTCGACCGGTATGTTATCGGTCCGTCGTATCTAGTTGTGCGCATTACGGTGCTTGGCCTTTGAGTTGATTCAGTGCGCGGTACTGAAATATATGGGCGATAGATGAAGGATTACTTCGACAGAAAGCTGCAAGCAGTACACATATCTACCCGTGCTATAAGCAGAGGTCGGCGTAGTCTCTGTGGTCTGCGTGTGGCTGATACTGTTTTGGCTTGTCACAATAGGTTGAAAATCTCGAGTTGTGGCGGGTATACGGTGCTGTTCACACCTTCGGCAGACCAAGCCTAAAAAACTACTGTACGTAAGTTTTGAAATGTAAATTCAATGAACGGATTCTTTTTTGGCACTCCGCTTTGCAAAAGCAGGAGTGCTATAGGGGGCGTCGGATTGAACAGAATCATCTTACCAAGCTTTCTCGCGCTACACAAATCGGATCGCCAAGCGGTTTTTTGCGTTAGATAGGCTGAGTCGACGCGCAGCCTGGACAAGAAACTAGAAAATTCCGGTAGTGGAAGAATTTTGCAAAAATTCAAAAATTCGAATTTTTGCTAAGTAAAAAAAAAACAATAGCCCATAACTGTCGCAAAAGTGGGCCGATTTTGACGATATTTGGATATGTTGTAGACCTTTGGAAGTTCTTCAGAGCAAAACTGGAACGGGCCCCCTAGGTGGTCCGACGCGGGAGTACGGTAGAAAATTTGAATTTTCAAAATTTTTTCCGACCTTTAAAAAATCAGAACTCGAGCTTGCGACGGCGGATCCTCGCCAAGTTTTAACTTGTCCGAGAACATTATATTGCCTTTCGTTTGAGACCATAACCGCTGAAATTGCTTGTGCCGTTCTTCAGATACGCGGTGCCAAAAGTGTCGGTTCTCGAGCGGAAATTTCGGATTTTCGACTTTGGGTGGAGATTTGGCTTGGAAACCGTGCCTTTAACGGTAAATTGACAATCGCAACGTGTTCTACGTCAAAAGTTGGTCTAGACAAAGTGTCTTGACTATTTTGAGCTGCCGTACCCCGGCCGCGCCGAATTTTTGAATCCCGGGGCCAAATTTTCGAAATTGAGTTTTCACTGGTTTCGGGGATTTTCGGCGACGCTGAACACGAATCCAGTGTTTGTTTTGAGATTTGAAACGCCTTTACGCTGATTTCGCAACCCGGTCGGCCAAAAGTTGGGTCCCGGGGTCGAAATTTCAAAATTGAGTTGACAGTTGTTTCTGGGCTTTCTGACACCGCAGAACACGAATCCGGCGTTTGTTTTGCGTTTTGAGTTTCATTTAGCCTGCTTTTGGCGTCAGAACACGCCCCAAACATGCCCAAACTTGACCGAACATGTTCAAACTTGTACAAATATGTCCAAACATGTTCAAACTTGTCCAAACTTGTTCGAACATTGTCGGCGACACTGAACACGAGTCTTGCGTTTCCGTGAAGGATTATTACCGAGTAGTGACACGCGAACAGTCTGCTTTGCTTCGAAACAAGCGGAGTGCCACCCTGAAGGTCCCCTTCAGCGTTCAACTAGTCCAACCTTTGGCTACCCTGGAACAATGCAGCAAGTTGCATAGGTCTTGCTTGCTATAAAGGAGAGTGCTGCGCCAGTCAATCAGATGAATTTTGCCACTCATTGGAAGATGTTCGCATTCAATTGAAGCTAAGGCCGTATTGCGTATGTGAAGGCGACGGACTCCACTTTCTTGAACTAGAGACGTCGGCAGACGCAACATCAGCTTGTGCCAACTACAATCATAAATATGTTGTTTTCGCCGGCATTTTGAATAGCACCCGACTAATTGCATACGTGACACACACAGTATCACAACAGTTTACGTACCATCAAAATTTTAGTTTGACTTCAATATTTCAGACGACAAGCGTTAGCTGAGTTTCGGTCGCTACATCTAGACTCAGCCACGCAGTGCCAGCGCGACCATCATCAGTAGATGACTGGCACCAGTTTGCGCAACAGATTCACTAGATACAAAATTATCCTTTATTCAACAAAATACCACAAAATTGTACTCCTACGAACTTCTTCTTCTTGTTCTTCTTGTCTTCGATTGCCGTTCGGTTCCTCTTTGAAGCCGACGAACCACCTCCTCTTCCTCCTCCCCTAGCGCTGGTCTTCCCTCTGGCGGACATGGCGTGCCAAATTCGATCAATTTGCCGTCAAATTTTCAAAATTGAACAAATTCTCACTCGTCTGGTTTCGACTTTTTGTTCTCTCGGTACAGCTTGCTAGTTCCAATACCCGACATAAACACGCCACCTGCTCTCTGAAGCTAAATATATTTTTCGCGCACTGGATTACTGTAGCTACGCGGCACAAGCTTCTAACATACACTTAGCAAACTCCTTCCTAGATATAATTCCATATTTTAGTACATTGACCTTATAATTTTCATAAAATCGACACAGGCATTTCATCAGTTTCACATTGCAGTAACCTCTGTTTAACATATGATTCCGTAATTGGCGAATTTTATTCCAAAAGCCATCTTTGCTTGTACAGATTCTTGAATATCTTATTAGCTGGGTATAAAATGTCCCATAATTCAGACTGCTGGGTGAATTGGTGGTAACATGAGTGAATTTTATTACGTCGAAATCGAAACTTTCGGTTTTATCATACACGTAGATATCTTTCAGTTTTCCTCGAGATATTTCAAGTTCTAGGTCGAGAAACGAAATTTTCGGTTTTATCATACACGTAGATATCTTTCAGTTTTCCTCGAGATATTTCAAGTTCTAGGTCGAGAAGCCAGAAGTAACAGACTTGCTTCATGGCTACACACACTACTGCTCAGTTTGTCTAGCGTTTGGACACCAGACGAAAACAACCGCTTAAAGTGGAAACGACTCGTGTTATCGCTGCCAGCTGTTGAGTGAACCGCTCTTTCATTCGTTCTTGAACGCGTTCTAAGCTTGCTTCTTGCAGCCCCCCCCCCCCCTCCTCCCTTTACAGCAGAAATGCTTTGAGTAATACGGCATCGCTTACTACGCACATGGCGGGCGTTTTGAAAGATATCTTGTCAGCCGAACGGAGCAGCCGATAGGTATTTCTCGTCGCTGGGCGCACCTCTGTCATACGCGGGGTACTTGCCGACAGTGTATTCAACAACTGGGGGGGGGGGGGGGTGGCACGTGAGAGAATCCAGCCATTCAGCGACGCAAACGATCGAAGGGGCAGGGGAGGGGGGCGTGGCCTACAGACGCATACGTAGGTCTCAAAGTATCATTCGCTTGTGTCACTTCGTCACTTCGTATTTTGGTGAACTTCGGAACCCTGGTGAAATTTGTTGAAATTTGGTGAAATTTGGAGTCTGGTGTAAAATCATGCGCAAGAACAACAAAGCATACAAAAGCGTGGCGCCTCGCTCTGGCTCGTCGTCTAGCCCAGACCCCCCGCCCACTACGACCCACCAACCGGGCAGCCCGACGGTCGAAGAGCAAGTTCCGTCAACATCCAGGCGCCGACGCCAATCGCCAAGCCCACCTCAGCGCCAAGCTAAGGCCTGAACTTAATACTCTGTGGGCCTGCACCCAAACTTAAGGTTCAGGTTAAGCCTCAGATCGAATCACAATCCTAGAAGAGCAAGTACGACCTTTTGCTAGCTTAGAATGCAAGCCTGTCCTGAGTCGTAGCGTATGCTTAATTCCATCCCAAGTGTGAAGCTTGAGCGAGCATAAGCCTAAGCGCCAGCATTGTATGTATTATTGTGTAGCTCATAATCCGCTGAGGCCTGCTTTTGTCTACGCCTTTACCTTAGCCCAAGGGCCAAGGCTAACGCTCATGACAAGGCCTACCTGACACCTGAGTGCAGGCATGAGAATTATCGTTATGATTATGATGATTAATGCAAAGTTACCTACATACTCTAAAATGTAACAGAACAAAACTGTGAGATTCTACTGCACGTGACTAGAACGGTCAAATTTAGACGGGCGGTTCCCAGCATTAAATTTTCACAAGCGGCGCCCAGTTGTCCCCGGCGCCCAGTTGTCCCTGGCGCCCAGTCGGCGGCGCCCAGTTGGCGGCGCCCACTTGGCATCCTAGTATTGACTTTCACAGAAGCCTTGAGTGTCACGAGTCGTTACGGCTCGTCCGCGTCATCTCCAGTCCGAGTGAAAACTTTGACCCATGAAGAAGACCAGAGGCGAAAGTTTGCCGGGGAGACTGAAACATCAGTTAGTCTCATGTCTAGGAACTCCAACTGTCCTCCGCGAGTTTATCAGTTTCACCATCAAATATTGCCTCCGAGCGCATGCCACCGGAAACGATAATTTCACCTTACTACTGAATATTTTGGTTCCCGAATGCAAAGTGCCCCTACTAATGTTCTGCTTCCAAGACGCTGTAGCATGCCACATGATTAAAAGACTCGGGCCCCAAGCTCAATACTCCTCAAGACAACAAAAGCCCCAGAAATTCTGTTCCAAAATTTCATCACCAACCCAAGCGAGCAGGAACTCAGTCTGAAAATTTTGCAGCGCTATTGCCACTTACTACCCAAGGCCACACAAATGCCCCCTATCACAGAATTGAACCCGTCTTCTTTCGAATCACCGTGGCCCTTCTTTAACTTCCTTGTGGACAATCTGCATACCGTCGACTTGACGACTTCCTGGGTTTTCGAAGATGTGCTGAGGTACCCCGATTTCCCCACGAATACGCGTCCGGACAACCATCCCAATGCCACTCGTTCGTATGCAGCCGCCGCAAGCAGCTCGACGCTGCCGCCCCTCACCTGGGACGACGCATTCAGAGCGGAAGGTGAGAATAATGACACTGAGTTTGCCCCACATTCCCCTGTAAAAGAGCAACGAAGTGCTATGGATCTGACCTCTTTGCCCCAAATGACCCTGACAGATAAAATCACTAAGTTCGAGACCAACCTGACCGTGCCCCCAAACCATACGTGTAGCCGCCAACCGGGTCGGGGGTGGGGGTATAGGACCCCTTAGGGGGGGGGGGGGTCTGAGGCCCCTGGAGGGGGGGGGGGGGGGGGGGTCAAATAACCTAAAAATTTTGCCGAAAAAATACCAAAAAATAAGAAAATTTTGCAAAAATAGGCCAAAAAGTGCCAAAAATCGCTTAGTTTTGGTCAAAAACGTCCAAAATATAGCGCCGCAGGCAAAAATTTTGCTATTTTCAAGCGCCGCAGGCGAAATTTTTGCCATTTTTAAGCGCCGCAGGCGAAAATTTTTGAAATTCTAGGGGAGGGGGTCTTTTGGGGAAGGCGGGAGGGGGGTACACCTGGGGGGGGGGGTATGGGGGGGTACACCTCCGGCTAGGGGGGGGGGGGGGGGGGCTTACCCCCCCCCCATGCCCCCCCCCCCCCAGCTACACGTATGCCCCAAACCACTCTTCGCCATCTCGTTCAGCCTCGCCCAGTCGACCTCAGCCATCCCAGACCAAGACTAGAGTGACCCAAGTACCCCAGACATCTCCAACGTGCGGATTCAGCTGCCGGAAGGGCACGTGGGGCTGATTACCGCTCGTTCTGGAATGGCCAAGCGACAAGGAATCACGGTTCTCTGTGAATCCACTGACGAAGATTTCACTGGACCCCTGGAAGTGGTGCTCATAAACCATGGGAAGCTGAAACACAGAGTAGAATTCCAACAGCGAGTGGCTCAACTTATAGTCTTGCCACACATTCGACCCAGCCCTCGCCTGTCAAGCCAAAAGTGAACACCACACCCGCTCCTACAAAATGAGACATCTAGCAGCCAAGTGCTGCAGAACATCGGATCATGCAACAGCACCAACAAATGCGGTGATGCGTCCGTGGAAGTGGCAGAACGAAAGTGAACAGTCGAAGTGGTCATTACGCAAAAGCCTGTAGGACCACAGAATATTCGTGGAATTCTGCGTTTTCAATATTCTAGGATGTCATGATGTCACAAGCGATTTGTTCGGCGTTCGTCCGACTCCGGTACTACATACATCGAGCGGCGATCATAGCATCAACAGTTCCCTGCCTGCCAATACTAGTTCCGTGATTCCGAAAGGTGCAATCCAATATGGAGGACAAATGTCAGTTTTGAACACCTGGGTGTCGGCTGCCTTCCTGATTTATCTGTTTTACTCAAGAACCAATAGGGGTGGAGGTGTCTTTCGTTTGTTTTACTCAAGAACCGATAGGATAGAGGTGTCTTTCGCTTCTAGTACAGTGTAGTATATTGTCGTCAGCATAGAAATAGTTGCGGCTGAGAAAAAGTTGCGGCAGTTGGAAAAAAGCTAGCGCACAGTCATTGGCACGCCCTAGCCACCTAGTTTTGCCAAGATCCTCTCGCGTCCGGAGTCATTCATAGGAGCAACACACGAGTCATAGGAGCTGTCATGACTTTGTCTTGAAGAGAGATTGTTCTGCTTGGCTTTCCATTGTGTCAACAAGATACGTCGCTGCCTAGACGATACTTGCCCCACGCAAAGGTGCGAACACGCCTTTTAATTCCTTTCCACTGTCGATTTTAGTCAACCGGCCTACCGTCGGCTGACAATTGTCCTCGACGCAAATGTGGACGAGTGATTTGCACCATCTAGGCCAACTTTAGTAATGTACTGCCGCAGAGAGGTGCGTCACCTTCAGAGTGGTCCCTTGGGGCCCTCCGGAGGTGTGCCCAGAGGGGTGTCCAGACTTTCCTCATCGTATCGAAACGTGCAGCTTGCGTCCTACGAGAGAAGAGTAGGGACTAGGGAAAATGGATTTCCGCGTGGGCTGCACGCTCCGAGTACCATAGACGATTCAGATTCGACCGAGAGATTGCTGTGCAAGTTGTGATTCATCCAGAGTGTCAGAGAAGAAAGAACCTATAGTCTGGGCTGCAGTTTTAGTAGCTATTGGCTTTCAGGCACACAGACCAGATAGGCGGCATTCGGACCATTTCAGATTCAGCCCATCAGTTGTCTTCCTCCCAGCATAGCCTTCACAAAAGTCGACAACAGTTTTGGTAAAGTGTCGCGGAATGTTAAACGAATTACAGTCTACTAGTCAGAAACGATGTCAGAGTACAGTCGCAATGCCGGGTTACTGTCGAACGAATTACAGTCGACTAGTCAGAAACAATGTCAGAGTACAGTCGCGAAATGTCGGGTCACTGTCGAACGAATGTCGGAAATTATTGTCATAGTACAGTCTCAAAGCGTCAAGTTAATGTCGAACGAAATAGTCAAGAACAGTCAGAAAAAGTCGCGAAATATCCTACTACTGGCCCTCTCTCGGCTCAGCAGCTGAAGGCGGCGTCTGTCCCCTGGCGTCGTATGGCGCTGAAGGCGGCGTCTGTCCCTTGGCGCTCCGCGACCGCTGCGGTGGCGGACTCCTCGTAGGGCGGAGGCGGCAGCTGCATGCCGTTGGTCTGAAGTATCTGACATCTGACACATGAAAGAGCACGTCGAGAGCTTTCAACTAACGTCTCGACCACCGCTCTACGACGTAAGACGAGCGAGTTACGGCCGTTTTGTGCTTTTGGACTTTCGGATTACTGTAACTCGCGAAATTCAAATTTTTGGGTTTCATCTCGATCATCAGCTTCTCATGCAACGGCAGGACACGTACGAAACTACGCATCAAAACGAATTCCGTCCAGGAAAGTTCCCTCTAGGGGGGTCGCTTATTGGAGTGGGGTCGCTTATTGGAGGGGGGTCGCTTATTGTTCAATGCCAGTCTGAGTCGTCACCTCAGCATGCAACTTTGCAATTTCCTGCATTGAAACCTGTATGATTGTGTGTTTTGGCCAACAAAACCTGAAAATAGAAGCAGAAATCAATGACGAGCCTGGCTTCACATTCACTATTGAAGTTTGGTGTGCTATAATGGGAGGAACAGTGACTTATTAAGGAATGTCGGACAGATTTTGACAGAAAATGGGGTCGCTTATTGGAGGGGGGTCGCTTATTATTTCAACCACCCCTCTAGGGGGGTCGCTTATTGGAGTGGGGTCGCTTATTGGAGGGGGGTCGCTTATTGGAGGTTTTACGGTATGCGTAAACCTCTGTGCAATTTCCAAAGAGCTGACTATGCGGCTTAAAATTGAGGCGCTGGCTGGTCTTCTTCAGTTGGGCGGTGCTGATGACGGTGTGACCGTTGCTGGTGCTGCCGATGTTGGTGTCGCCGCCGGCCTTCGCCGCCTTCACCATAGCAAGAATCGGCAGAATGAACTGAAGAATGAAAGTGTGACAGGCGTGGCAAACACTGACGTCTTGTAACTGAAACTATCACATGAATAGGGCATCAACAAAGAGAAAATTCTCACCCCTCCATCGTCGTCCGATTTGCGAGTGCTCTTCTCTCCTTTCTTCAGGCGACGGGGAGGAGCGGAAGTCTGATCGGAGATGTTCTCCTTCCAATCGAAATCCGTTTCCACCAGCTGCAAGCGATAAGTAACAACATAGTGACTCCCTTAGCAGTGTGCGATGCACATAGAATCAGAAACAGAAGAGCATGGAGAACTTACGATGCGGTCAAAGCTTGTGTCGCCCTCCATGGTCGAGTCTTGGCCGGACGGAATACTGTCGTCGATCACTTGAGACGATTCATAGTCGCAGTCAGGCTCCAGATCGTCCTCAGTTATGTTGCAGTCAATGTCCTCCACCTCGCCCGCTTTGGTCGGCTTTAGATTCAGCGCCTTGGCAAAGAAATCAAGTGCATCCCTGTGGAGCTCTACCCTTCTCAAGATACTCTGACCAATCGGCGTGGCATCTTCATGCTTGTCAACCTGAGTAACCACGCGATGTAGTAGCTCCATTACATTTCAGCCTAGTATATTTTAATACACAGTTATGGTGCTTAGCAACACTCACTGAGTATTTTCCAAGATCTCTCTGGCGGTGGCTGCGATCCAGGCGAGCTGAAGCGCTCTCCATTTTGTTTGTGACTGAGCGGAAGGCCCACTACCGAGTGCTTTAACCGCATTTCGAAGCAGGTGTTGCGACGGTGATTCGCATATCCCCTTCACATCGGCGAGGCGTCGCGCCCGTCTATCTCCACCCCACTCTGACAGCCATGATGGATGTCTGTTAGGAGCGCGCTGAGCGCAAGTGCAAACAATCCAAGAAATACTGACTTGGCAGCACCGATGTGCGTGCAACCTGTAGTAGTATTTTCAGTATATTGCACGCCAAGTTCCAACAGACCTCAGCCGAGCGACAACATGCTAGTGCGAACTGCGAATAGGATGCGTCCATGCGTGTGTGCATTCTGAATTCATCCAAACCCTCTACCCCATCCAACACCCTTGAAAACATCCATCCTTGAATTCTATGATCCGCGGCGGCGGCGGCGCCGAGAGTAAACAGAGCTGGAGGGGGCGCGCGCGCACGAAGGGGGCCTCCGTGAAACATAGTCGGCGCGGGTTTTTTGGATGGGGAGGCAGTGGATACCGTATGTTAATCTCAGCCAGTGTTAACAGAGGCTCGATTTTAGGTCAGTTATGGAGTTCTGATGAGTTCATCTGAGTCAAGTCAACTTTGTTGTCAACGTGAGCATTAGTATCTCCTATCTATTTCTAAGTCATCAACAGTTGCTTGCTTTCCTGAAATATCAGTTTCAGGTGTTCATCTCATCTCTCTCTTTCTTTATTCCGCGGCGGTTGTTTCCAGGAGCTGAAACAACTAATATTTGCTAATGGCGCTTAGTTTTTTCGTGACTGTGTTTTTTCTGTATTTAATATGCTGTATATCTTTTACGACGTAGGTAAGATGAGGCAGTAAAAGCCGATTTCTGTTTTGTTTTACATTTCAAGTTACTGTAATTCGCGAAAATCACAATTGACTCGACTTGTTACCATGCCTGCTCTGTTGCCCTGCCTCTCGTCTCAGGTCCTGTCGGGCGCGATCGAATTCGTATTCGTATGGAATTTTGTCCTTGATGAATTCCCACAATGGGATCCATGAGGTCTGACCTGGGTAACCCGCCCAAGATACCCTGTAGTAGGGCACGCCCTGCAAGTAGTGGAAATGTAGAAATAGCCATTTTTGTTTGTGTCGTCGTCGTCATCCTGTTACGATCTTACACTTGACGTCATGGCTGACGTCGACCTTGTCCACAATGTACACTCCCGATCGGGGACCGAACTCCCCTTTCCAGAGTTTCAGCTCAGGCGCTTTCTGAATTGGCATTCTATTTCCCTCTAGTATGTGTGTACTAACGGAGTTTTTCGCCTAAGCGCCGCCTCCCTTCGCCAACTTCAGGGGCTTGAAGATGGGACAGGAAGGGGGGCACTTAAGCAGAGGAGTTCGCATTCGTGAATGCGCGCTGTTTGCTTGGCTGAACTTGTGCAAGAAGTTCAGCAAATTTGGGCAGGCCAAACAGGCGACATTCGCGGACATTAGACAGCTGTCGGGAACAAACCACCCTGTACTCCTTGGTGAACTTTGGGGAACTTTCGCCGCAAGCTAATTGCCATCTATTGATTGCATCATCCAATGGCCTCTAGTTCCCTGTCATTAGGTGATTGCATATGCACATACACACGTATACATGGACGCACACACACACTCACGCACCTTATCAGTTGGCTTGCACCCGTGGTGACTAGACGCACAGAGAAGCAGCAGAGACTAGCCGTGCACCACAAAAGATTAGGAAAGACTAGCCAGGATTTCCGATCATTACTCCACGACTAGTAGCACCTTGTCATCTAAAGAGCAAGACTTCGCAAAGATGGGGCAGAAAGACTGAGGTTATACTACATAGATTGCATTTGTAGGCGAATTTTGTGAGTGAATTATATACCAGAATCTCACAACTATGAAACTTCACACTTCCGAAATTTTCTTTTGCCCATAACAACTTCAGTGCAGGACCTCCTTGGAAAGTGAGGTTTCTTCTTCCAGATAGGTGTTGTCGAGAACTATAACATATCTGAAAATTGCCAAATTCAACTTTTCTCGAAAGATGTTGTTACTGAGAACGGTTTTCCCAATGCGCTACAGAATTTGAATTTTTAAAGTTTAGCTTGTGCTAAAAAGTGTTCACAATGGAAGACGAGACGGTGGGGTGCGTACACTGGCGCGAATGCAGTGGTATAGCTGGAGTGCTGTAGGGTGGTGTTGTTGGCAGATGAGACGTGTGCACGTGTGTACCGGGACGTAAATGCAGTGGTAATGCTTGAGTGGTACTACCATCACTTGGTAGCTGACATTTGTCCTCCGACAGTAGGTGTAGAACAACTTCACAGCTGAGTAGAACAATTTCCCAGAAAGTAGAACAACTTCCCCTCTCGCTTGGTAGAACAATTTCCACCCAATCTCGGAAATAGATTTGCTTCGATCGGTGGTGGTGCACTGGATTCGAAGCCAGTTCGATGGCCCTTGATTGTCCTCTTTGATCGTCGTCGGCTCGTTGATTTTCTCCCCAATGCCTCTGAAGAGGCGGCGCAGCCACACCACACCGCTCGCTGCGTGGTGGAGCTAAGCGCGACGTACTCGGCCTTGCAAGGTGCTCAAGACCACCCCTGACTGACGCTGCAGCAACCACGTGATAGCTGCTCCAGCGAAGAAGAAGCAGTGTCCCATTGTTGAGCGACTGGTGTTGACGTCCCCAGCACAGTCAGCGTCGCTGAATCCAACCAGCTTGTTGTCGTTCGTAGACCGTTGCAGACTGACCGTCTCTTTCAGGTAGCGAAGTACTCGCTTTGCCGCACCCCGACAGAAGTTCGCATGAGCAACCTGGGGATGAGTGCGGGCGTGGCCTTGCCCATCCCATCTTCCCCCCCCCCCCCCCCCCCCTCCCAGTCTGCTGCCTCACTTCCACTCCACTCATTTCATTCCTGACATTTGTTGTGGGTGCAAGTTCTCGAAAAGCTCCCTCATTCGATTCTATCAGCGCTTTCCTTTCCAGCCACTGGAAAAATATTGCGACATCCAGAATCTGGCCGACCTTCAATGGCTCGCAAGCTAGAAATTCTGAGGATTATTTTGGGGGCTACAAAGATCAACAGCGAAACGGTCGGTGGTCGAGGATTATGAAGAGGTCGAACACCGTTGCTCCGACTACGATAGCGTTTATGACACTGTCGGGCCTCATTGTATCAACAATCTTACAATGTCCATCGGCCCCCAGCATAGGCAAGAAGTTTAAGTCTGTGGAAAAGTGGGTTTAGTATTGTTATTTGTTGTAACATAGGTCAGTATGTGCGGAAGTCACTACGAAAGTTGAGCTATGATCTCGTGGAGGACCTGCTGTCCTCAATCACGACCCGCATCTACGACACGACTCACTTCTTCCAGGAGCGACACGACAAGGTTTGTTTTGCTCATTGAGACGGCTGTAATGGAGGTACACAGCCCGAAGTGACGTCCTTGTTGGGGGAGGGGGGGGGGGTCCTCAGAGTAGTCCTAGTTGACAGACTGGTCGTGTGAGATGGATAATCAGGCAGGCGTCATCACCATCATCATCAGAGTGGACGTGTGTCCTGCTGCTGTGCAGGTTCGCTGTCTCTTGCTAGTGGGGTGGGGCCAGCGCCAGCAGGAGGTGGCCGTGTCGAAGGGGGCCATGAGAGCCCTGTTGAGAGGCACCACCACCTTGGAGGGGGCCAGGCTGGACAGTCTGATCGAGAGGCTCAAAAAAGCCGGCCGCCGCTCGCTCCACGACCACCGGCCACTCTGCCCGGCCAAGCTGACCCTTGGACCCAACAACGAGGCCCAGAGAGAAGGTGGGGCAACGTGGGCACGGCCCTTCGACTGGGCGGGACCAATCGCTGCCATTTCGGCAGTAAGGTATCCAGCCTGGTCTTTTCCATTGACCAACACGCCTGCCAAGACGTGCCGCAGGACTTCAGGACCCTGGTCCAAGGTTGGTGCGTGTGTGTATGCTTGGCTGGATGTGTTCTGCCTCACGCACCCTCCGCCCCTCCCCCTCCCCACACATAGTGAGGAACCTGACCGGCCCGTTATATCGCATATCGAATTTAAGCGCTGATGCTCCTGGGCACGAGTCTGACAATGGAAAGCTTCAATAATTTCAACTAGTCGTGCCTGTAACCCAAAGTTTAGTGTCTTGTCGAACATCGAAACGTAGTAGTTTAGACAGACGATCTTTAGACAATCACATTCCTGGAGACAATCCCATAAATAAACACCGAAATGAAACTTTGTGCAGGTTGCGCATATCGTATCAAACGGTTTTGTCTGGAGGAGCTGCTCGCTCAGCGTAACTTGCTCCAACCGCACTACACTATGACACAGCAACGGATGCTTCCCTGGAGGACAAATGTCAGTTCATCTTCACTATCTGCGAGGTCACTGCCCAAGCATAGACACTCACTCTACCCCCATGAATAGCAGTCTTTGCACTGGGTTTCCCACTTAAGTCACCTTTTAGAACTTGTAGTCCTGTCGAATCCATTCCATTCGCAACCCATTTTGTGTGCAAACTTCAAAGACACTATTGTGCAAGCAGACTCAAGCATTTCATCTTCCTCAGACCTCTCAATTTCTACTTATCACGTTCGCAGCCTGTTACCCTTCAGATTCTACTCGAAAATGGCAATCTGGGCTCGAAGAAAGGAACCTACACGCGAAACATTGTTTGCAAAGAAGTTCTGACCGCCTGGCGCCGCGACCCCGACTTCAAGGCCGTCAATGACAGCGGCGTCACTGCCTCCTCCTCCTACTAGTCCTCTGAGGACAAGGGCCAGCCCAACTTCGGCTTCTAGGCCCCATTCTCTTCCCCGTTTGTGTGTGTGATCACTCTTGATCCTGCTGGTGCTTACGTTGCTGTTGATTGCTCATTGCCTGCTTGCATTCCTGGGTTGCTGTTATCCGTGGCGTTCATTACCGTTGCTTCCTCCTACGACGATTTCCTGTGCTTTCTACATGTACGTGATTCTGTTCCACAATGGGCCACCGACTTGCCAGCTTCGTGCGCGTTGACCATTCCCTGTTTCGCATATTCCTATGCAAAACTACACAGGCACAATGCCATGCACGTCGCAACATACAAATTGTTCTGCAACGGGAAGGAACAGCTAGTTCCTTCACTACCAACAACAGACAATTTCCACAACTGACACAACAGACTGAACACAACAGACAACACAACTGGCACGTCACCATAGGTGCAATAACAGCGAAATTTGATCTCCGCGACCTCGAAACGCCCCGAAACACCTCTATTTCCAATGCTCTGGGAGTCCCAGGACACTGCGCTACACCTCAATTCTGGCCCGGGATGTTTATTTTTTCGCCGCCCCCCAGGGCGGCGAGTAGGGGGGCGGCGAGTATATATGTCGTAGGCGGTTGTGCAAACAGGCGGTTGTGCAAATTCTGCTCCTTTGCACAAAGGCCGGGCGGTGGTGCAAATGCCCACCCGCCAGACGCCGCGGCTGACCGCCCGCCCCCCCGCCGAGCGGCGGCCGCGATCTCAGAACCGCCCCCCCCCCCCCCCCCCAACCCCTTTTCATGCAGGGCCGTCGCGTGCGGCCTCTTCTTAGGGAGTCTTATAACAATGGGCGGCTTTCCTGTCGTCTATCGCACATCGTCAGCGACTTCAGTAAAGCACAATAGGCATCCGCTGCACTGACGATGTCACTGATCACTTAATCTTATCTCCTCATGATTGCTACAACTTTTGG
The DNA here is from genome assembly GCA_030248115.1 of Linhomoeus sp. GSCO2_2. NCBI lineage: Eukaryota > Metazoa > Nematoda > Chromadorea > Monhysterida > Linhomoeidae > Linhomoeus > Linhomoeus sp. GSCO2_2. Next base: position 13,512 of record JASAMZ010008171.1, on the reverse strand, counting down.
CAGAGTGGCATTTGGTACCGCAGCACAGATTGTCTCCCGACAAGGACAGTTTGAGGTGCATTATGGATTTGATTTTGGACCGGCATTTGCACAAAGACGGTGCGCCCGTTGGACGATTAGACTAATAGGAAGTCTCTGCTCTCATAGCCTGCACCACAGTGACGTCGACTTTGTCGGGCACTTCGAAGGATGCCGCTTTTCCCTTCACTCTGAGTAGCTGCCCGCGCAAGAAGGGCGTCTCGAGCGTTCCTGACTTCGTGCCCAACGTAACCACTTCACCCTTGCGACTGACAATTTTCACTTCTAAGCTCTTGCGGTTGTCGCAGTTAAAAATGTAGTCCTGCACTGGCTCCTTTGGAACACAGGCATACTGCGAGGCTATTTAGCTACTTCAAACAGCCCACTCAAATGCTAACTGACTGCTAAGACATGGTCCATTCAATGTGCGCTCCCCTATAGATGACAGATAAAGAGAGCCGCCGCCCTGCGGGGGGAGGGGGATATGCTGCACTGTTGGTTGGGGGCGGCGGCGATAGCTTTGCACCACCGCCGGGCTTTCATGCAAAAGCAGCTTTGCGCGCAGAATTTGCACCACCGCCTGATTTGCACAACCGCCTACGACATATATACGGACGCTATTGTCTGTGTGTGTGTGTGTGTGTGTGTGTGTGTGTGTGTGTGTGTGTGTGTGTGTGTGTGTGTGTGTGTGTGTGTGTGTGTGTGTGTGTGTGTGTGTGTGTGTGTGTGTGTGTGTGTGTGTGTGTGTGTGTGTGTGTGTGTGTGTGTGTGTGTGTGTGTGTGTGTGTGTGTGTGTGTGTGTGTGTGTGTGTGTGTGTGTGTGTGTGTGTGTGTGTGTGTGTGTGTGTGTGTGTGTGTGTGTGTGTGTGTGTGTGTGTGTGTGTGTGTGTGTGTGTGTGTGTGTGTGTGTGTGTGTGTGTGTGTGTGTGTGTGTGTGTGTGTGTGTGTGTGTGTGTGTGTGTGTGTGTGTGTGTGTGTGTGTGTGTGTGTGTGTGTGTGTGTGTGTGTGTGTGTGTGTGTGTGTGTGTGTGTGTGTGTGTGTGTGTGTGTGCGGAATATCTAGACATGACGGTTAGTGCCACCCAATGGAGTCGAATGCGCTGAGTAACGTGCCGTTGTCCGTTTCTGTTGCTAATTTCCCTATTTCGCAATGCGCCAAATCAACCGAAGATGAGCCAAACATACGCCTCAAATGCTGATATTGAAACCTTGTTTCAATAGTGCGTGCTGCAACTAATTTCAGCATTGATACTGATACCGATTCTCTTTGTGGAGTTTTAGTTTCAGTTTCAATTTAAATATGACTGACCAGTTTAGTTTCAGTTTTAGTTTCAGTATAGGTATTTATTGAAACTGTTTCAGTTTCTATGGTCACCCTTGATTACCATGTATTGCATTCTCAAAACGAATAGGCCCAAAATCTGCTGATTTCGCAGCGAATGTCAGTCACGTTTCAGTTCGATATGCCAATCATGGAGTTCGTCGGATTTCTGGATCTGCTGGCAAAAGAGGTGGGTAAATGTTCTGGCTACCCTACTAACTGCTCTGGTTTCATGCATGGTTCGGCCCACTCTGTGGAGAACATGCTCCGGTATTAAAAGTTAAGTATGTACCGGTTGTTCCACAAATTCGCCCCCCCCCCATCCCCCGCAAGCTATAGAATACTCTACGCAGTAAAACTTACAGGGATCAAAGGCCAATGTTTTAGCACATCCGATAGCAATTTTCAGCGTCATACACCCACTCAAGCGCGAATGAGGGTGCAAAACGCTAAATAGGTCGTGGTTCGTGGTCCTCGTGCTGTTGCACTGCGTAGAGTATTCTATAGCTTGCAAACACACGGTACTAACGCCATAAAACAAGACAATTTCACAATTTCAGCAAGTCTTGGGCACGTTGGGCGAGCTGGCAAAGCAGGTGGGTGCGAACTGCCGTATATAATTCGTTTCGAATTTCATGGTTACCGTAACAGACCAACGTCGAACGAGTGGAATACCGTATCCCTTTTCAGGCAAACATGACGGAGAAGCAGTTCAGTCACGAATTCCTCTATGCCGTCAAGCCCTACTATCACTTGGAATGAAAGACAAGCCTACATACGTGCGATGTTGTGTCTTGTGCCATCTGATGTAGACAGAGTAACTGTGATACACTTGTGCTACGTCTATTCTCTACTGTAGCTAGCGTGGAGCTAAGCTCCAATTCCACTGTTCTGTTCCGAGCATAAAGGGCAAAGTCAGCGCGAAGTTTGAGATTTACATAAACATCATAGTTGTAACTGCACACGTGAGTTGTGCATTTGCACATGGATGAGCACGGGCTCCTCACTCGCTACTCCATGCTGCAGTGTTTATGGGTGGGGATTTTGGGCGCTTTTAAAAAATTGCATAGCGCTTTTAATGAAGTCAGGAAGCGCTTTTAAATGGCAACTAGCGCTTTTAATTTGCCACGACAGCTTTTGCTTGCCGCTCTTCGGAAATGGCAGGAGGCGCTTTTAAAATGGCAGAACGCGTTTTTTCGCCCGGCCTCAGCCGGGCGAACCCCTACGAGAGCTTATCGTGCGTGCGTTCGTCCGTCCGTTCGTTACGCTCTCATATCTCGGCGTCGGTAAGTTGTAGGAAGGCGATCTTGGGCTTTATGGATAGCTCTTGACTTACTGGTAATGTCGCTAAGAGACTTTGAAATTCAAAAGTTTGAATTGCGCGCGCTGCAGTAACCCGAAGGTTCAAACTGAAAACGGCTATTACTCGCTCGTCTTACGTCGTAGAGCGGCGTGCGATAGGTCAACTGAAAGGTCTCGACGCGCGCTTTTGCTTGGCATAAAAAAGTTTCTTAATTACGCAAACACGCAACACGAAAAGCGACATTCTCGCGTTTTTAACGCAAAAACCGCTATAACTCGCTCAGCGTGCGTCGTACGGAGACGATCTTGGGTTGGTTGGATAGCTCTTGACTCACTGATCATTTGTTCTTCTATTGGTCGAAACTCAAAAGTTTGAATTTCGGGAGCTACAGTAACCCAAAGGTTTAAAACGCAAAACTTATCTAACTCGCTCGTCTTTCGTCATAGAGAGACGATCTTGAGTTCATTGAATAGGTTTCGGCACACTGATAATTCCGTTAAGAGAAGTCGAAATTCAAAAGTTTGAATTGCGCGCGGTACAATAACCCGAAGGTCCAAAACGCAAAACGGCTCTAACACGCTCGTCTTACGTCGTAGAGCGGCGTGCGATAGGTCAACTAAAAGGTCTCGACGTGCTCTTTCGCTTGGCGTAAAAATTTTGTTAATTACGCAAACACGCACCACGAAAAGCGACATTCTTGCGTTTTTAGCATAGAAATCGCTCTACCTCGCTCAGCGTTCGTCATAGAGAGACGATCTTGAGTTTGTTGGATAGCTCTCGACTCACTGATCATTTGTTCTTCTATTGGTCGAAACCCATAAGTTTGAATATCGCGATCTACAGTAACCCAAAGGTTCAAACAGCAAATCGGTCCTAACTCGCTCGTCTTACGTTGTAGAGCGGCATTCGTTCGACCGTTTGAAAGCTTACGTTGAGGCAGTTGTTGAACACTCATTCCTAAAGAAATACTTTTGTTTTTTTAAACCCTTGTCTCACGAACAACTTTGTCTGCTAAAAAAATTAATCCCGGGCGATTCCAATGTTGCCTTGCAACAACCGCTCAGAAATGCGTGTGTCTTGCTCAAAAAAATAATCCCGGGCGATCCCAATGTTGCCCTGCAAGAACACCTCAGAAAGGAGCGTGTCAGAAGTAGCGCATGAATAGTGGACTCCGGGCGGGCGCGCTTCATATCGGAAAGGCTTCGAAATACTTTACAAAAGTATCCACTCTTTTACTCTTCCACTTTAAAACACTCACAAACCACTCTGTATTAATAAAACAACTCAACTTTTTTCGCCGCGCCTCAGCGCGGCGAGGTGTATATATACGGATGACAATGTCTGTGTGTGTGTCCGTCCGTGGCACCGAAGTAAGATATGTGGTATATGTGGTCAAGTAGAGTCAAGGTCGCTGAGTACGGATCCGATGTCCGTTTGTGTTGCTAATTTCGCATTTTCGAGATATTCGCAATTAAAATTCCAAAATGTCGAAAATCGACTTTTTCGCCTGATGAGCTAGAATTGAAATTTCTTCAGAAATGGAAAGGGCGTAGACAGAGGATAATTTGTAACACAAAAGAAAATTTTTGTAAATGTGGAATTTAATAGAAATACGCGATTATTTGTCAAAATTACACAAATTGACAAAAATAGAACGTCATTTATTAACGAATTTGAATGCAGAAATAGTAAGGCCGTGTGTCAATAAGAATTTGTGACATAGTTTTACAGTTTGCGTGAATTGCCATTTCGAGATATTTAGAATAAAAATGAAAAATTGTCAAAATCGACATTTTCGTTTGATGGGCTAGCGGCGAAATTTCTTCGGAAATGGAAAGGGCATAGGCAGCGGATAATTTGTAACACAACAGAAATTTTTTGCAAATGTGGAATTTAGTAGAAATATGCGATTATTTGTCAAAAATTCTCCAAATTAACAAAAATAGAACGTCATTTATTGACGAATGTGAATGCAGAAATGGTAAGGTCGTAAGTCAATAACAATTTGAGACATAGCTTTACAGTTTTAATAAATTGCAATTTCGAGATATTTTGGAATTAAATTTACAAAGATGTCAAAATCGACATTTACGTCTGATGGGCTAGCAGCGAAATTTCTTCAGAAATGGCAAGCGCAGAGACTGCGGATAATTAGTGGCATGCAAGAAATTTTTGCGAGTACTAAATTTGACAGAAATGATCAAATCTTGACAGAAATGTCAAGATGTTATAAATCGCCAAAGCTTTGGTTTTCCATGAATGTTAGCGTAGAAGTCGTACGCCAAGGGGAATTCCTGATGAAGAACGACCGGACCACACTGTTGGCAAGTTTTTTGTTGGATGTGACTGTTTCACACGGTAGGAAACATCAGCTAAACGGCGTCGTATCATGCCGATAACATATAGCGAACGCGGCGATATCACTGAGCTTTAGATCAGCTGTACAGACAACCGTATCGTGGGGATAGCTGCACTTGCTATAAAGGTACACGTTCTCAAGACCTCTTTCTCCAGATGCGGCTAACGATGCGGACAAAGTTCACTATACTGCTCACCAAAATTTGACAGACACAAAGTATAGGTTGAACTTTTTACACACACAGCTTGTTTAAAACAGCTTGTTAAATGGCATATTGCGCTTTTAATTCCTCCGGCAGTATTCCCCTTTACTTGACGCGGTGGAGGAGCGTATTCATGGCACGCAGCAATGACCAGGTATCGCTGTTTGCGCGACAGGGCAAAGCAGGGCAGGGGCTCAGCCGGCCTAAGCAGTGGGTGAATTATATGGAGGAGTGTTTCCACTTACAGTTTGCACTAAAACTCGGCCGGCGTCGCGCCTGGCGGGTCTCAGCTGAGGCTTAGCGCGACCACCAACTTCAGGGCGCGCTCCGCGCGCCCTGAAGTCGGTCACCGGTCGCGTTAAGCCTAAGCTTCGACCCGCCAGACTGCGACGCCGACTGACTCTTGTGGACTGTGGACGCAGGGCGAGCCTAAGCATAGCCTGAATTCAAAGGAATATACGCAGTCAAAGAATTGCAATGTGTTCACTCAAGCAATGCGAATTTTAAACATCCAAGTTACGTGAATGCACACAGAATGCAACTAAAAAGTCATCCATTCAGTGCGCTCGCTTATATCCCCACCGTCTGCCTTTTGGTTGACCATCGGCACGGCTCCGCAGCTTCCACGAAATTAAAAGCGCAAGTTGCCATTTAAAAGCGCATTCTGCCATTTTAAAAGCGCTTCCAGCCAAATTAAAAGCGCGCCGCTGCGTTTCGCGGCCGCCAGAAATTAAAAGCGCAAGATGCCAATTAAAAGCTGGACGTGCCATTTAAAAGCTGCAAATATTTATCCCCAATGTTTATGTGCTGCCAGAAAGCTTGTCTTCTATGCAATTCGTTATTGCACACAAACGATTCGCGGCGCGAGGCGCCGTTCACACAAGTACAATGTGTGCTAGTCAGTGCGCGTCGTTGCAGTGTCTCCTCCGCTCGGCGCGGCGTATCGCACATCACACATTGCGCCGAAATTGCAATCGGAAGCAACGGAAAATGTCGCTTACAAAGAAATCGACCGTCCTATCAACCGCTAACGGCGGTCGAAATCCTGCAATAATAGCCCTGCAATTTGGAGAGCGGGTCGACGCCAAAGCCAAAGAGGTCGGTTGGTGCACGGTTTTCTAGAGTCTGGCAAGCGTAAGGCAATCGGTGGCCTTTCCATGGGGGGGGGGGGGCAGAAGCCCCTCCATGCCGGCAGTGGCTCCCCCCCCCCCCTCCCCCCACCACCCATCCGATGTTTGTCATCGTCGTTCGCGCATCGCACTAAACAATGTATGTTTTCGCCGGCAGCCCTGTAAATTAAGAAACTTTTGCCTGACGCGCTGGTAATAGTCTTCAAAGCATACATAGTGAAATTTGCGCCTATGGCGCCAATAAGGTATGCGCCATTAGCAGTACAGCAGGTACAGCAATTTGTCATGCCCCCCTCTCCCCCCCCCCACATATAAAAATTATTTTGCCCCTTTCTGGAGTCAATGACCGTGAAGCGCTTCATTTGCAAATGTGTCTAAAACTACCGTAAATACTCTAATAAGCCCCCTGGGGGCTTATTTTTTCAACCTCCTTTTAGGAGGGGGTACTATTGGAAGGTGGGGGCTTATTCGAGGGGGAGGGCTTAATAATTCAACCCCCCTTCCAGTCACCAAATGTACAGAAATTGTACTAATGGCATACCAAACACACCTTCTATAGTCCAAATATTCTTAACATAACACGTACTAAAGGCATATTTATCATTCTTAGTAGTTGTAGTAGTACTATAGTACAGCACACATGCACACAGTGTACCCTATAGTACACATACATGTAGTATAGTACATGGGGGAGGGGGTACTATTGGAGGCGGGGGCCAAGAAGATTCCCAGTGTACACATACCATATGTGTAACAAATATGTAAGTGACAAATTGTTTGCACACACCCTCTACAAATCGACCAACTCACAGCACAAGAAGTGCATTGTCCATCGGAAAAGAAAATACACCCCATACTACTGTGAAGATTGCAGCAAATCAATGTGTGTTGGCTTGTGCTGGAAAAGATACCACAACATCTGAGGAGATTACTCACTGCAGCTTGTTCACCAAAGTCTTTGTTATCTGCGATGTGCACACGCATTGTTCTATATTCTTCTACCACTGTGGATACTGCAGTTTCAGTATGTTGTAGGGTGTGCAGCAACAAGTGCTGATCTATGTGCACACCCGCCGAATTTACCTCGATGTGTAAATCGAATTCTGGGTAAGATGAATCAGGGTAAATCCAGCAGCAGCAAAATTTGCAACATATAAACACTGAAAACAGCATGTGTCAATTACAATGGTCAAAAGAGATGACCACTTGTGAAGTGGAAAACAAGGATGTATACATAGCAACACTGCAGCCGCAAATGCGCTGGTGTATGTTTGCCGATATGCACTATGACATTTTCTGTCACCCCACCTGACAGACAAGCAAATTTTGCATTAAATCGAAGATTCCCGATGTGTGGATAGGAATATTTTGAAAAATTTTGCAGTCAAAATGGGTTGGCCACACCGAGGAATTTTGGGCCAAAAATGAGTCATTTCCGGGTTTTCCATTTTCTGTCACCTGGACGCTATTTAGCGTTCTGCCAGCCCGCATCGGGTAAGCTTTCAAACGATCGAACGAATGCCGCTCTACAACGTAAGACGAGCAAGTTAGGGCCCATTTGCTGTTTGAACCTTTGGGTTACTGTAGCTCGCGAAATTCAAACTTTTGAGTTTCGACCAATAGGAGAACAAATGATCAGTGAGTCAAGAGCTATCCAGCAACTCAAGATCGTCTCTCTACGACGCACGCTGAGCGAGTTAGAGCGATTTCTATGCTAAAAACGCGAGAATGTCGCTTTTCGTGGTGCGTGTTTGCGTAATTAACAAAAATTTTACGCCACGTGAAAGAGCACGTCGAGACCTTTTAGTTGACCTATCGCACGCCGCTCTACGACGTAAGACGAGCGTGTTAGATCCGTTTTGCGTTTTGGACCTTCGGGTTACTGTAGCGCGCGCGCAATTCAAACTTTTGACTTTCGACTTCTCCTAACGGAATTATCAGTGTACCGAAACCTATTCAAGGAACTCAAGATCGTCTCTCTAAGACGGAAGACGAGCGAGTTAGATAAGTTTTGCGTTTTAAACCTTTGGGTTACTGTAGCTCCCGAAATTCAAACTTTTGAGTTTCGACCAATAGAAGAACAAATGATCAGTGAGTCGAGAGCTATCCAGCCAACCCAAGATCGTCTCCGTACGACGCACGCTGAGCGAGTTAGAGCGATTTCTGCGTTAAAAACGCGAGAATGTCGCTTTTCGTGTTGCGTGTTTGCGTAATTAAGAAACTTTTTTATGCCAAGCGAAAGCGCACGTCGAGACCTTTCAGTTGACCTATCGCACGCCGCTCTACGACGTAAGACGAGCGAGTAATAGCCGTTTTCAGTTTGAACCTTCGGGTTACTGTAGCGCGCGCAATTCAAACTTTTGAATTTCGAAGTCTCTTAGCAACATTACCAGTGAGTCGAGAGCTTTCCGTAAAGCCCAAGATCTCCTTCCTACGACTTTCCAACACCGAGATGTGAGAGCGTAACGGACGGACGGACGGACGGACGCACGCACGCACGGACGCAAAGCTCTCGTAGGGGTTCGCCCGGCTGAGGCCGGGCGAAAAAACTGCGCAAAATTCTAATATTCTGCTACAGCTTGCATCATTTGCGATGGCTACCACTGGGCCGCCGACTGCCCCCGGCGGCGACGGCGACTTCATTTTACTGCCCCCGGCGGCGACGGCGACTTCAGTTCACAAAGCGTGCGTGTTTTGTGCTCGAAATTTCGTGGCGTCACTTGGTTTGGGGAGTGAATTTCTTTTACCCTTCCCTCCGATACACAGACATAAATAAGTAGGTGCCTTTGGTCGTCAGCCTGGGGTTGGGCAATGTTGAGTACACAAAACTAATGCCGAATTCGTGATTGCGAAATACCCCAACATCGAGAAAGGCGACCCCCCCCCCGCCCCCCAACTTCCCGCCTTCCCTCAAACTATCACAGCCAAAGTTTTTGCGCATTGGCGATACTAATATGTACAGTATGTGTTTTGTAGTTCTTGTGCTTTTGCAGGCGGCGGCGACGTCATCGGCCGACTGCCCCAAGGTGCTCGACTCGCTCGTAAGCATTTTAGAAATCTAATTTGTAAGGCGCTTGTTACACTCCTGTGGTCGACTTGGGCGTAGTGCACTTATACTTACACTTAGGAAGAGCAGGTGCCCGACCACAACGAGCGGATGCTGAGCTTGGGCATTGAGAGATCAAAAAGAACTGCTCAGGAGGTGGGGGGGGGGGGGGGATGGAGGCGCCCCCGATGCAGGGACTCCTGCACCGAGAGGGCGAGCGGCGTGCAAATTTCGGGGCGCTGCGGGGGGCGAGCAGTGTGGCCTGTTTCGCTGTTTGCTTTTGTTCGGTCTCCCTTTGTGCGACTGGTCTCAAGATTGCGTTCGCCCGGGATTACATTGCCTCCATATTCCTTTCGCTTGTAGGACGAGGAGGGGCGGCAGGCCATCGAGCTCTCCCTGGTGGTGGTGAGTATTGCTTCTTTGTTCCAAGGGGAAAGGAAGTCTAAAATTGGCGAATGGGCTTTGGACAGACAGACCCTTTCGTTCGAAATAGTGGGTCAGTAATCGCCGACTTTTCGCCTCCTGCGCTTTTGTACGCAAATTTTTCAACAGGGCGAGTCCACACGGCCACTGTGAAGGCAAATACCGGTACACATCAACGAGGTCCTTAGAGTGAGGTATGGCGCTGGAAATTTTTCGGCCGCGAACGGCGGCACCAAGCTGTTCGACATCGAGGCGGCGGCCGAGGGGCTCATGGTCGTCTTGGTCAGGCTGATCGTGGCGCCTAACACCGTGGGCGCTTGGGAGGCGCGAAGCCCCCTGATACAGCTCGTGTCGACCAACCAGGGACGCGTTGCATAAAGGACATTGGTGTTTCGGTGTCATCTCCAGCGAGCAACCTTTCAAGGCTGCTTGCACATCCCATTGACCTTTGGAACGTTGCATTGGCTACAGACTGATAGACATGGCGCGACACGTCACACACTGTAGCTAGGTAGGTACATCTGCGTTCACGGCTGACAGCAGCGTGCATCTAGGCAATATCTTTGGACGGCGGAATATCCTCCGCCGTAGCACGAACAATATTGATGCATCTGTTAGACTCTGACGATTCAGCCAGCAGTTTAGAATCCAAGCCAGCCATGCTATGGTCGGTACCACCTTCTGCATAATCTGCCAAGCAAAATGCACTTGTTTGATGACATACGTCTTCAAGCACCATTAGACGAGCTGTTCGTGGCACAATAATTGACCTGCGTACCGGGTGTCCCATAAACCCAGACCCCCCGTCCACAGTAAGTTACAGGAAACTCCACGCGGTGAAACTTTCACAGATTGAAGTTCAATGTGTTGGGACGGCCGCTGGCAGTCGTGGAGGAGGCCCTGCTGCAGCAGGAGGGGCTGACTGCCTCCTGCTTTGGGGCCTACAAACCAAAATGTGTTTCGACCTTTCTCATGCGTGGTACAAGCTACAATTTTCGTTCAAAGACCATTCGAAAGCCTGATCTGTCTACTTCAAAGCGATACAACTCGCACCAAATTAGCTGCAGTCTAGCGAAAGTTGTGGCCGACAGAAGACGGCGAGTCTTGAGTAATTAACCAATTTTGGGTTTTGTGCCCGCAATTCCGCAAAAGTTGGTGTATGATGCTGAAATTTGGTGTCAGATGTCCCAAGACATTGGACTTCCATCTGTGTAAGTTTCAAGGCGTAGAGTTTCCTACAACTTGCTGTAGAGGGGGGTATGGACTTATGGGACACCTGGTACAGTCAGTGAATTTAGCACGATTTAAGCAAGCGCAGCAGACTGAAACTGAAATAGCGCACAGCTGAAACTGAATCTGCTGCTTTGGCTTGCAGGTAGGTGCCTAGTAAGGTAAACGCAAAGGCCCAACCGGTATCTGCGTTAATCAAATTAGCGTGCGCAAACGTACCACGCGTGGCTACAAAGAAACGCGAGAAATCAGCAATCAGGCTTTGCTCTTTGCAGCCGCTCTAGATACATAGTAATACTCCACCCTTCTTGTGAAGTGAGCCAAATAGAGATTACCGTAAATACTCCAATAAGACCCCCCCCCCCCTTCCTCTGCGCCTTCAAGGACATGGTGTCGAAGTTTGGGAAGGGGAGGGGGCTTATCAGAGTAGTTGCGGTTACCTGGGGAAACCACCCGCCACTGCCTTTATGCAACGCGTCGCAGCCCAGAGCTTCGAGTTGGCCCGCCGCTGGAGCCACCCGCCCAGCGGCGGGACCCTACGCGTACTGGCCATGCCCTATCCCGAGGGCTTCGACGCGTCGGAGATGCCGTACTGGCCACTACAGCTTGCATCATTTGTGATGGCTACCTACCACTGGGCCGTCGACTGCCCCCACAGCGGCGGCGGCGGCGACTTCAGTTCGCAAAGCGTGCGTGTTTTGTGGTAGAATTTTGAGTTTTGTGCTCGAAATTTCGTGGCGTCACTTGGTTTGGGCAGTGAATCCTTTTACCGCTTCCCTCTGATACACAGACATAAATATGTAGGTGCTTTTGGTCGTTAGCCTGGGATTGGGCAATGTTGAGTACACAAAACTAATGCCGAATTCGTGATTGCGAAATGCCCCAACATCGAGAAAGGCGACCCCCCCCCCCCCCAACTTCTCGCCTTCCCGCAAACTATCACAGCCGAAGTTTTTGCGCATTGGCGATACTAATATGTACAGTATGTGTTTTGTAGTTCTTGTGCTTTTGCAGGCGGCGGCGACGTCATCGGCCGACTACCCCAAGGACCCAAGGTGCTCGACTTACTCGTAGGCATTCTAGAAATCCAATTTGTAAGGCGCTTGTTACACTCCTGTGGTCGACTTGGGCGTAGTTCACTTATACTTACACTTAGGAAGAGAAGGTGCTCGACCACAACGAGCGGATGCTGAGCTTGGGCATAGAGAGCCAAAAGAACTGCTCAGGAGGTGAGAGGGAGATTGAGAGGGGGGGGGGGGGGTGAGGCGCCCCCGATGCAGGGACTCCTGCACCGAGAGGGCGAGCGGCGTGCAAATTTGCAAATTTCGGGGCGCTGCGGGGGGCGAGCAGTGTGGCCTGTTTCGCTTTTGTTCAGTCTCCCTTTGTGCGACTGTGTCTCAAGACTGCATTCGCCCGGAGCTAAAATACATCGCCTCCATATTCTTTTCGCTTGTAGGAGGAGGAGGGGCGGCAGGCCATCGAGTTTGTTCCAAGGAGAAAGGAAGTCTAAAATTGGCAAATGGGCTTTGGACAGACAGATCCCTTCGTTCGAAATAGTGGGTCAGTAATCGCCAACTTTTCGCCTCCTGCACTTTTGTACGCAAATTTTTCAACAGGGCGAGTCCACACGGCCACTGTAAAGGCAAATCCCGGTACACATCAACGAAGTCCTTAGAGTGAGGTTTGCCGCTGGAAATTTTTCGGCCGCGAACGGCGGCACCAAGCTGTTCGACATCGAGGCGGCGGCCGAGGGGCTCATGGTCGTCTTGGTCAGGCTGATCGTGGCGCCTAACACCGTGGGCGCTTGGGAGGCGCGAAGCCCCCTGATACAGCTCGTGTCGACCAACCAGGGACGCGTTGCATAAAGGACATTGGTGTTTCGGTGTCATCTCCAGCGAGCAACCTTTCAAGGCTGCTTGCACATCCCATTGACCTTTGGAACGTTGCATTGGCTACAGACTGATAGACATGGCGCGACACGTCACACACTGTAGCTAGGTAGGTACATCTGCGTTCACGGCTGACAGCAGCGTGCATCTAGGCAATATCTTTGGACGGCGGAATATCCTCCGCCGTAGCACGAACAATATTGATGCATCTGTTAGACTCTGACGATTCAGCCAGCAGTTTAGAATCCAAGCCAGCCATGCTATGGTCGGTACCACCTTCTGCATAATCTGCCAAGCAAAATGCACTTGTTTGATGACATACGTCTTCAAGCACCATTAGACGAGCTGTTCGTGGCACAATAATTGACCTGCGTACCGGGTGTCCCATAAACCCAGACCCCCCGTCCACAGTAAGTTACAGGAAACTCCACGCGGTGAAACTTTCACAGATTGAAGTTCAATGTGTTGGGACGGCCGCTGGCAGTCGTGGAGGAGGCCCTGCTGCAGCAGGAGGGGCTGACTGCCTCCTGCTTTGGGGCCTACAAACCAAAATGTGTTTCGACCTTTCTCATGCGTGGTACAGGCTACAAT